>JAAEAF010001049.1:0-62096 GCA_011037195.1 Triatoma infestans | reverse complement strand
TAGGAGGTCTTTGGCTCAGTAAACATGGCGGCCAAGGAGGAAGAAGATGTGTGATTGGTGGAAAGGAGGGTGGGTAGAATGGTTTTATGAAAAGGAGAGGACCCCTCTCTTCTACTCCCTCTCGCTCAAACGCTCTCTCTCTCTCAGTCGTTTTTCTGGTTCTCTTCTCTAGCTGTCTGGAGGAAGAAGAGGCGGGATGGGGGGGGGAGGTTAGAATAATTGTATGAAAAGGAGAGGACCCCTCTCTTCTACTCCCTCTCGCTCAAACGCTCTCTCTCTCTCTGCAAAAAGTCGTTTACTATAATTAGTAATCAAAAGGTATAAAATTATGAATATTAGTGCACACACAATGTTTGTTACGTGACATCATCAGGGTTGGGTAAAATGTAGTATTTAAAACTACAATTAATAATCACAAAATATAAGATGATTACGTGCACATTTTTCAAAGTGCACATCTTCTTTTACATCCAACCAGGAAATACATTTCCTGTATTACTTTAGTACAATCAATACCATATAAGGTGATGTACCAGGAGATAACAATAAGGTGTTGGTAGTTTGTTACGTGACGAAGTCATAGTGGGGATAAAATGCAATATTTTCTGGTTCTCTTTACACTATTTCTCTAGCTATCTGCACATCATGTCTATTTATTAAAATAAATAAATAACAGTTGACTTGCATATTTAAAATAAACATTTTATATCTGTACATCAACCTTTATGCACTAAAAAGCTGATAGTCTTTTACTACTATATTACCAACCAAAATTGTTTTTTTATTTCATTTAATGCTCACAGTGTGACGGAGACACAACAATGGCAGATCGTTGGATGGATATTGTAAATAGTGAAAATTATCAAAAGTTTATATCGAAATTATCTACTATTAATCTTCACAACATTGAATTAGCTCAAAGATTTTTTGACTTAAATAGAAAATTATTGAAAATGGAAATATATGCTGGTGAATTCATTGAAAGAGCAGCTAACAAACATTTTAAACAATGGGTTTGGTCGAACGCTGACCAACAGATGGGGCCAGATATATGTCATTTGTACTCATATCATTCTTGTCCAAGGATATTGATAATAATTTATATGGTTTGGTGATAAGTGGGGATCTTTAAACTTCAAGTGATGTGAACTTTTTTTTTTTGAATCAGTTGCACACAAGCATGGCTAGATGTGAAATGGGTCTACAACTGACTACAAGTTTTCCACTCAACAAAAACCACTCAAAGGTATTAATAACTGGTCTCTCCCAAGATTATGTGCCTCTGGTAGCAGTGAGGTCGAGAAAAGATGTTATTTTTCTACTTGTTGAAGACTGGCTGACTCTGGAGTCAAACATGCAGACTTTCAATGACTTCTTCAACGGAAAACAAGCAATTCCTCCAAATGAATTTAACCTTAAGAATGCAACAAAATATTTTCTTAAGTTTACATACAAAGTGATTTCCATCCAGGGAAAAGCAACTTGGTTGGAAGATCTTCTAAGTTTTCAACCTACTAAGATCAACCTGCTTAGAAATGAATACTTAAAACTTCAAAGCCTGTTTGAAGATGTAACTTTTCAGTTAAATTATCTGTCAAAACTTTGTACTCCTAATACATTGTTTCCATATTATCAAAAAAAATAAACAATTTTACTCACCAACGCAAGTTTTATATTTATTTAAACCTCTAGTTTAAAAAAATTGTTAATTGTTAGAATAGTTAAGAAGGAAATCATAAAAAAAATCACATACACAAAGAAATTATTAATTTATTAAGTTTTCTGTTCTTATCCAAGTAGGCTTTTTAAAGCCCAACCATCGTACATAAAGGTTATCATTTTTCCGTTTTAATATTTTTTCTACAAGATATACATCTTTATATTTAGTTTTCTGCAGTTCTTGGGTATAAAATGCTCCTTGAATAGGCTGTCCTGTCAAATCTTCCAACAAGTAAGTATATGGAATAGTCTCACGAACCTTTTTAATTTTAAATATTTCAGTACTCCAATTGGGTGTATATCCTCTGCTAAATAGAGTTCTTCTTTTCGAAATTCGTACGTAGTCACCTTTATTAAATCGCTGTTTATCTTTTCGTTTTACTTTGGAAGAGTAAACATTAGCTAGTAAGAATTCTTCGTTATCAGAATTTACTTCTGATGGTGTCATACCCACCGTACGGTGTACTTTGTTGTTGTATCTATTTATGAGATCTGATAAATGTTTTGTATAATTGTAGTTACCTTGAAGACTAAACAATCGATACATCATAGATTTAAAGGTTCTATTAAATCTTTCAACAATTGAACTTTTAATTTGGCTGTAAGTACTGTAATGAGTTATGTTGTGCTTTTTCATGAGCTTCTTGAAGGAAACATTGTAGAATTCTTTCCCATTATCAGTCTGAATATTTTTTGGTACTCTTCCAACTGAATTAAAAATACTTTCCATAGCTTGAGTGATATCTTGAGCGCCTTTGGATTTAACAGGTTTCACCCAGGCGTATTTTGAAAAACAATCAATCACTGCTAATATGTATTTGTAACCATTATTTTGGCGAGCATATGGTATCATTTCCATTAAATCAGCCTGCCATAAGTCATCAACACCTTTGAGCAATGTACGTCTTCGAGGGTAGCGTGAACGTGCTGGCCTATGAAGTTCAGCAACTACAGCCTCCTTGAAGGACATAGTTTTTGGTACTTTATCCTTTACGGAATCTCTCACATCTGATCTTTATTTCTAAAGATTAAATCTTATATTTAACCACAACCCTTAAAAACTTAATCGAAAATTGTTTTAAGTTGATTGGCTGTTAAAGGAATATTCGGATTCAATGCACTCAGTCTGTTTTTTATTGTTTCAAATAAACGATTTACATAATTCTGAGTCACTAGTTTTCTAGCCTGATCATATGTTTGTAAAAGATAATTTTTTGTTATGAAATGTTCATCTAGATAGTTCTGAAGGTACAACTTGCTTACCAAATCTAACTGATCTATATAACTTTCCAAGTAGGTTTTAGTAATAATTTCATTTTTTGTAGTAACATACTTTTCCAGATATCTCTTATTTACAGCATCGGAACCACTTAAAGGATCACTCACTCCCACTAACCGTTTATTTTCAAAATCAATATAATGACCATCTTCATCATCACTTGCATGAAATACTTTCTTGATTTGGGGTAATGATCTACCAAACTTGTCAACAGGCATGTTATTCTGTGGTGGTTAAGCTAGCAATGAACAATTCCCCATACCTTACCAGTTTAATAAATAATATTAGCCTCTCTCAGCTCTTCAATTACAGATTGAATTTCATTTTCATGTCCTGTATGACCTGCTCTGGTTGAAGCATATAGTAGCCTAAGTCGATCTACCAGTTCGTTGGGATCATCCCAATATTCATAAATACTTTGACCTTCCCACATGCCTTTACCAATTGTTTCCCTGATCTTATTTACTAGGTCTTGTTGCAATCAAAGTCAGAGGTGTTTGTCTGTTTGAAGCAGTTGCTGGTGGAGTATATCTAGTTTGTATTGAAATTTGTTCCGGTGATTTGGAGAGGGGCTTGAAAAGAGGAGCGATGATATTTCTGTATTTCCATCCTCTGCTGGACCTCATTCCTTTTTCTTCACTAAACTGTCGCTTATGCGCATTACTTCTAATTAAATGTCTTTATAACTGTCTAAATCATTTTCTGAATATTCTGTCGGTTGTTTTAAAAATAACAATTGTAACAAACCTGGTGTACCTTCATACCATTTTCCAGTTACATTAATATCATCACCATCTATGGTTACCTGAGCATTTCCAATGGTCATCCCACCTTTTGGTAGGATTCTAATTCCATATCTATCATCAAAATCTCTAGGATCGGCACTAATTATTTTCAGTAAATATGGTTCTATTAAAGAGCCAATATCTTCTTCCCCCCTTAAAGTTTTCTCCAATTCCTGTTTATCAATTTTTCTTACGTACTCTAAAGGAGTGATCTCTTCTACATTTTCAAACGTTTCTTCTTGTTTTATTGGGGCAGTATACCTTTTTAGGTGCACAGGAGTAGAAGCTTTAATTGGTGAGTGTAAAGGTTCTTTAATTAGAGATTCTGTTTCTGTTGAAACATCTTTAGTAGAAGGTTTAACCAGTGATTCCATTGCAATTGAACCCTCCTTTTTCACTTTCAGAGGTAGATAATCTTGTTTCACCCGTTTTCCCTGTTGAATCAGCTCTTGTAGTGGTTCTGTTATAGGTTTCAAACTCTTTTCTAGTTCTTCCTGAGATGATTGAAGTCCACGCTTCATACTTTTGAATTTGTTGCGTAGAGATTTAGAAGTTTCAATAAGTTGTTTAGTAACCTTGGGATCCATAACGGAATGAGAAAACTATTCTACTACCAACTTATATATAGATAAATGTGTCCAAACCCTTCCGAAACCTACCATTGTTAGAATCTCTTGTTTTGTCTAGAGTTATAAATCCATGCGGTTCCTCCCAGCATATATAACACATTTGTTTAAATTTATCAAATGGTACGTTGGGGGAACTTATATGATCACTGTAAACATGTTTTAAATTTAAATCATCCTGTTTGAACAATAAGATAAAGTTGGCGTTGTCACGAATAAGATGTTTAAGGATCCTGGCATAACTTTGGCAAAGATAGAAGCAGTCAATGTTCTTGTGACGGCCCATACTAAAATATTTCCTAATATTTTCTTGCTCATCCATTGAAATATCATCAAATACTATGACAGAGTTTGGTTCTGCGTTATCAGGAGTAATTATTTGTTTAGTGGTGTTTACTGTATGGAATCCTATTTCTGGAACTAGTTTAAAAATCTCTTCTAAATATAAATATTTCTCTTGTTGAAGCGACTGACTGCATATGTATATGTGTGTGAATTTCAGCCCATTTGGTTGTAAAAGCAAACAAGCCATAAGATTGGTTTTACCAGAGCCTGAACTTCCGCAAATAAGCGCTCGGATATTATCAGGCAGTAATGCTCCATGACGATTAATTTTCACATGGTCACCAATTGAATTATTCAGGAGATTGCAGATAGGTAAACTTTCGTTTTGCTTCTCTAAACGCATATTGAACATGTTTGGTAAGGGGGTGTGATATATATATATATATAGTTTCAGATCCCACTAATGCCATCATTATGAGAAGAAAAACTGTTGGAAGAGGTCTTATAAATTCAGTGATTAACAAACTACCTTTGAAGTGCACATACCCGGTTATAGATTTTGCGGTCCGGGAACTAAATTACAAGAAAGATTAAAACGAGGTGATAGAGGCGTTAATCCTTTGGACGAAGCCTGTAGGGAGCACGACATTGCATACTCTCAACACAGAGATCTAGATTCACGGCATAAGGCTGACCTTATACTCGCTGATAAAGCTTGGCAAAGAACAAAGGCTAGTGACGCATCTTTTGGTGAGAAGGCATCAGCCTGGGCAGTTACAAACGCAATGAAAGCTAAAGTGAAATTGGGTGGTGGGGGGAAAAAGGTAAAAAAAACTATTAAAGATGTTATAAAAGCAGCACGTGTGACTTCACCTTTATCGATTAGTGGTGCATCAAAGAAGGCTCTAAGAAAGGCAAAAATTTATTTAAAAATTTCAAAACCATCGAAAATACCGAGAGTTTTACCAATACCAAGAACTGGTGGAATTCTTCCGTTTATAGTCCCATTATTTGCGGGATTATCTGCATTAGGAAGTTTAGCTGGTGGAGCATCAGCAAGAGCAAAGGCAGTAAAGGACACCCAAGTTGCAAGGGATCAGTTAGAAGAAATGAGAAGACATAATAGAAAAATGGAAGAGCAGCAAATTGGTCAAGGATTTTATCTTAAACCATATAAAAAAGGATATGGGCTTTACATTAGAAAAAAAACACTGACTACTTCCTAACAGAGCACTCACAAACATAGAATTAATGAAATATGCTAAAAATGTTCCACACTTTAGGGGTGTATATATGCGTGACACGCTACCAAAATTTCCTAAAGCTGAAGAATGTGCTGTTGTAAATCTAGATTCAGCGTACAATGTTGGAACTCACTGGGTAGCGTATATTAAAAAAGGTAATCAGGTTATGTATTTTGATACATTTGGGAATCTTAGACTACCATTAGAAATATTAAGTTATTTTAACAACTGTGAAATCATGTACAATCGTGAAAGATATCAAGACTGGAATACGCCTAACTGTGGACATTTATGTTTAGAATTTCTCTATAATAATGCATAACAAAGATTGCGGACATTAGTCATGTCTTACACTTTTACCTTAACAGGTACATCCAGCATCCTTAGCGCTGATATATTTCCACCAATTAGTTTACTGGACGGAGCTGACTATAAGATTGGCTTACTTAGCTTCCAATCTTATAACTCAATTCCAAATATAATTGAAAATGTAAACAATAAATTTTATTATGGTGACAGAGTGATTAGTATTCCTACTGGGAACTATGAGGTTGAAGCTATAGCAGATTATCTAAAAAGAAACAAGGAATCACCTGATTCAATTAAAATGAAAGGAAATGTTAATACTTTGAAAATTGAGTTCAAGTGTACACAACCTGTTGATTTCAACAAAGAGTATTCAATTGGTCCTTTACTAGGATTTACTCAACATAAAGTGTTGGAGGCAAACATTACTCATAAATCAGATGAGCTTGTAAAAATTCACGGTGTAAATACAGTTGCTGTAAATTGCAATATAGCTGCAGGTTCATATAGAAATGGTAAACCTGGTCATACGGTATATGAGTTTTCTCCTACAGTCCCACCAGGTTATAAATTGGTACATGAACCTGCACCAGTCATTTATTTTCCAGTCATTGGTGAGAGAATTGATAATATTACGCTGTCTCTTACAGATCAAGATAATAATCTGGTGAACTTTTGTGAAGAAGTAATTACTATTCGATTACATTTGAAGAAAAATGGGTATTGATTTTAAAAGGTATAAAAGCAGTAACACTGGAGTTAAACCATCCAGTATTCAACGTCCCCCCCACAGAGTGTTAACACCTTCAAACGTTTACTTTCTACAACAAATAGGGCTTTTAGTTAAACCACAATGGAAGAAGTATTAAATGTAAGTGATGGGGTGATTTTCGAAGAGAGGATAACCAACTATGAATATCACACACACCAACCTTATACACAATCGCTGAACAATTCGGATGAGATAATTATTTCAGTACAACAACAAGACATTTTTACAGTGCCATCAAAGAGTTTTCTTTATATTCAAGGAAAAGTAGAAAAAGAAGAATCTTCAGCAAGTTTAGATGTGAGATTAGTGAGGAATGCTTTTATGTTTCTCTTTGATGAAATCAAATATCAGTTAAATGGAGTTTTAGTTGACCACGTCCGTAACCCAGGAATTGTCAGCACCCTTAAAGGTTACGTATCTTTCAACAGTGATAAAGTTAAAGCACTGGAAATTGCCGGTTGGATGTCTCCTAATACAGATGTCAAGCTTATTGATGATGATGGTAATTTTGATTGCTGCATTCCACTAGACACAGTTATGGGCTTCTTTGAAGATTACAATAGAATAATACTACAAGGGAAACATGAATTAATATTGCATAGAAGTAGAAGTGATAATGATTCTATTTTCACCGTTGGAGCAGCAGTTAACGCTTCTGTTAAACTTAAATCCGTGCAATGGAGAATCCCATATGTAAAAGTGTCTGATCAACAAAAACTGAAGTTCTTGAATGTTATCAATAAGGGGAAGACCATACACATGGCATTTCGATCATGGGATCTTATCGAATATCCAACCCTACCTGCTACAACTAAGCATACATGGACATTGAAAACTACAACAAATTTGGAAAAACCCCGTTATGTGATAATTGCATTTCAAACCGACAGAAAAGATAACAAACTAGCAGATCCATCAATTTTCGATCAAAACAACATTACTAATGTTAAACTACACCTAAATTCAGAGATCTATCCTTATGACGACTTAAATGTAAATTTTTCCAAGAATTATTTCAGTTTTCTGTATTATATGTATCAAAATTTTCAACATAGTTACTATGGAAAAGCAAACCAACCTCTTATGTCTAAAAATCATTTTAAAGATTATGCACCTATTATTGTAATAGACTGTTCTCGTCAATCGGAAGCCATAAGATCATCTTCTGTTGACATTAGGTTAGAGATAGAATGTACTGAAGCTTTCAAGGCTAATACCACAGCATATGCCTTAATTTTACATGACAGCCTCGTGGAATATAACCCTTTATCTGGCATCGTCAGAAGAATATAATTGGCGATGTGGTGGGGTGGAGTTGATATAAATTAAAGTATTGTAAAGGAGATATTTACAGTCCATCATGTGTGCTGTAGTGATAGATATACAAGGCTATCAAAGTGTTGATCACACATTTATCGTAAAGGAGCTGGCAATTGTTGACTTTAATGATATAGAGAAGCACTGGATATTCAAACCCCCATCTTATGGAAATCCAGACTCATCACCCAATAGATGGGTATACAGAAACCTTCATGGAATTGGATGGGGGGCTGGTGATATTGACTATTCTGAATTTGATGGTATTTTGAAGACTGCAACCGTCAATTATACTTACCTATTTGCAAAAGGAGATGAAAAATGTAAATTCTTGGGTAATATAATTGGAAAGACTGTGTTTAATCTTCAAGATTTTGGCTGCCCCAGTATAAAACATCTATCTCTATATCATCACTTCAACAAGTGTAACTATCACGCTGATTCTAAATACAATTGTGCTCTACAGTTTGGTCGAATGTTAGCTAATTGGATACTTCAGAACTCTTCCAAGGTAGATTTTACCAACGCTAGGGTTAGGGGGAATACTTTTAGAACCTCCTATAAACTACCACTGAGCCCGGAGTTGCTGGCTTTTAATGGGTTTATCCAAATAAGAAATAAATGTCTTCAGTGTGTGTACTGTGGAATGATACTTTTAGAAGAAGTAATAAAAGAATGTCCTTGTAAATTACATTATGATAACTGTACTTGGTGTAAAAAACATGGAATTAAATAAAACTCTTTTTTTAAAATTATTTCTTGTATTATTATTTCTCCTAAAACCAGATATATAGGTCAATAATTAAGGCACAATTATTATTTTTAAAGTTTTATTTTTTTTAAAATTACCCCCTCTACTTAATGAGTGGAGGTAAAATTTTTATACATATTAGTAAAGAACATAATTTTTATTTTTTGAATTATTACAATATAATAATATAAGGGTGAATTAATATTTTATTAATATGATTACAAGCACTACATATAAAACAGAAAAGGGTATATAGAAATTATTTTCTATACATTATTAGCTCAAAACTAAAATACATGTCATCAATATCACACAAATAAATTATAACAAAATCATAGATAGTTACATTAGCTGTTTCTATTCATTTAAAAAATGCCCCAGAGCCCGAGTATTAATTGAATCAATTATATACCTTTTATTATCTAGAGGACATAAACTTACTTTATTCTGTTGTACAGTCATCATGACGTGCTGCTTACTTCTACACATAACCATTGAATGCCTAATTGCTTCGTTTGTCAGTAAGCAAGCAACATAATCATCAAATGTTATGGAATGTTTTAGAACAGGTTTTTTTACCCCTTTTGCCTTTTTTATTATTTTGGAACCTCCCAGTCGTAGCGAATACATTTTCGGGCGGAGTCCAATAAACTCTGTTATTATTACCCCCGCGGCTTCATCCTTAAATTTACCTACAGCTGCTTTATTCTTTTGTAATTCAGTAATGATATCACATGATGCCATATTGAATTCCTGACATAAGATTTGGATCAATGGGTGGCCTGATGAGGGATAGTTAGACAGATCTAAATAATTTCGCATCCGCAGTAAATCATTAAATAAATTATCTGTTTTAATTAGATAAATGAATGAATCAGTGTCCATATAACACAACTGCAACCTATCAGCCCCAAAATATGGACGCATCACATTATAATGGTACCAGTATAAATGTAATTTTGATAATTCCAAAACGCAAAGACCTGTGTAAATAGGTTTATTAAACAGAATGCTATTCTTGGCTAAATGTATAGCTGCCAGAGATTTGTTATATATAACATAATCTAGACAGTCAGGTCGAGCTGTTAATTTTTCTAACTTCAATGGATTTGACACAAGTTTGATAGAAATTCTATTACGCACATTTTCCATAGTTTTACCAAAAACTGAATTATTAAACAATTTGTATAAGTCCTTTTCAAATTGATTTGTAGCTTTCTTACGCAGTTCGGTGTTATGCTGTATATATGGTGCTAACCATGCCGACTGTTTGAATTGCAAAACTTTATTGATTCGTATTAATTTTAAACCATGTGCTAAAGCCTGTTTTAATATCATGTAATGACATACATAGTTTTTGCGAGGTCTAAAGTGTGGTATTAATTTAGTTTCACCTTCTACTGAAATATTTTCAGCTAAGAATGGCAAATCATTATGACTGTTATGGAGTTCAGGTGGATACTCGATATCAACGTCTAATATATATCCAGTTTCATCACATTCCCCTAAACAATCTAGATTCAAACTGCCCGGTTCAACCCATTTGAAATCACCATAAGGGAGGAAGTTATTCATTGCAAAACCGTATAGATTGTTGCAATCTTGGTATGCTATAAAAGTGGATGGTAACGAAGGATTATAATCATCCATGAAATGATTATTAGCCTCGGCAAATCTGCGTGATACCTGACAGATTCCACCCCTTACCCCTCTCTCAATCATCAAAATTTGGTCATATTCAGTGAGGAGCTCTAATTTACACTGAGTTAGCCGCAACATTGCATCCCAAGACAAACCTGGTAAAGTGAAGTAATAAGCGGGGTCAAGTTTATGAGATCCAATAGTTACCGTTCTAAAATGTTCAAATATGTCGGAGAGAATTAGTACATCAATTTTCAAATATAAATCACTATATTCTCCTAGAGTTTTGCATGAAAATGCATCCCAAACGTTGAGGGCGTGTTGATAATCGTCTTCACTTATATCCTCCCCCTTAACGCTACTATAAAACATTTCTTTGGAGGGTAATGAACTATCTCCTAGCCTGTCCCAACATGAAATATACTCGTAGGGAAATACACCTTTCCTAGTTACCAGATGCATCACATCCGGACTGAAGAATTTTGACGTTTCTGTTAAATTTGCAAGATTTTTCACTAAATTGTCCAAACTGGAGGCCATAAATCGAAATGTGTCTACAAACCTTAACTTCATGTTTTCACTAATACTTTTTGTAAAAGAGATATACCGCTCCCCTGAAGTGGGGATAACGAATATCTCTTTATATCTCTGAATAACCCAATTGGGTAATTAAGAAATGTGCGTCATAACCACTAAGATTATGACAGAATACTGGTACAAAATTTAGTTTTTTACACAGCAAATTACATTTATTATGTGCTGGGCCTCTATAAGCGCCTGAAATGTGTGAATGATCTTTTACCTTTCCATTTTCATCAGTAAAAAATCTATCACACATGTAACAAGTATTGGCGCAGTTGAAATTTTCTTCTTCTTCAGTGGTTAGGGGTTTCATAGCTATGTTAATGTTGTACAGATCCTCCACAGCTTCTGCAATGCTCTTTAAGTATAGAATGCATTTTTTAGCTGCATCAGGCCCTCTGTATATAAATGGTTCTTTAGGAAGACTATGGTCAATTATATCTAATTCATCACTTATTTTTATGTACAAGCCGAAACTCATTGGAGTGTGTAGGTGAGTATTTAAAGTGAATGAATCATCGGGGTTTGGGTTACAAGTGCTCACTGGTTCCAATATACTTTCAAAATCTAAGTAAATTACGACGGGGACCCTCTGTATGTACCCGCCATGTTCAAATTCAATAAATGGTTTTTTTGTTGGTAACTCAACTCTCGTAGGTTTGTGTGCGCAACAGAATAATTTATGGTTTTGGTACCGAGATTCTCCATTATAACGTTCATCAAAATGGGTGAAACATCTTTTACATATATATTTTGATGATTTACGTTTGGATATTTGCATACTGACAAGTCTATTAAATTTTTTTATATAAACATAGTGGTAATTGTTATTTGAATATAGTAGTAACAGATCGCGATGGTCTTCTAATTCTCTATAAACCACTTTTAGAGGATACACGTCATTGTTATCATCCAGTCCAAATATATTGATGGAAATATTATTAACAGATTCAAATTTGTCAACATCTTTAAGAGAGGTCGGGAAATTTACACACGAAAAATCATATTTATTTTCCAATGATTTGTATTTATTTGGTCGTTCTGAATTTTTTCCATCAATAAATTTGGCGAGTATGGCATACACAAAACATTTATTATCAAAATTTTTTATATTATACATGCCTTTTTGCTTTCAATACACCTAGGCAAAGGTAAATATGTTGAAGCTTTTAAAGGGTTGTGTTTGCTGACCCTCACTCTTAGCCCATCCACTGAAACCAGTGACCAGCCACTCTTGGTCATAGCCGCTTCTTCTAGTTCTTTCTTTAATTTGGCAAAGGATGCATCTAGAAAGCTGTTGACATCATCAGCTAGGTAGACTGCTTTGTTAGTTGTTTTCAAGGCCTTTTCCATTTTTTCTCCATGTACATTTTCAAAAGTGCAGTCCACCCACAGATTAAATTTTATGGATGAGTGTGTCACCACACTTTGATGAATGATGTCTAGAATTTTGGAACGTACACTTTCTAGAAATATTGGAAGATCCATACAACTTGGTGAGCGTACAAAATATGATGCAAGTCGTCCCTGAAAAGCTGTCTCATACGGGGTTATATTATTCAACCCTGTGGATAATGCCAAGAGCTCCTTCCTGGAAGGTTCCCCTAATCTTACTCTTTTACTTCCACAGACAGCTTCATGTAAACGGCCATTGTGTATATCGGGTTGTATACATTGACAATGCCTACACCTAAGAAGAAAACAAATTAATAATACTTAAATAATTACAACTTCATAATATATATATATTTACTTACAGGTAGCGTCCTCGAGCTGTACACTTCTTCTTATGAATTTGAAGATCTTTTTTATAAAAATATGTTTTTCCACAAGTGCACCCATATTTTGTACGCTCACCATGGTTTAAGGCTCTATGTATTTTGAATTGATGTGCCTTTTCAAAATTAATGTTACATTCTTTGCACTGAAAAAATAAAAAAAGAAGCTTTGTTTTATTTTATTTTTTTTAGTTTACTTTGATACAGTAATGTAGGTAATAATAATGGTAAAACTTACATGAACCATGATGATGAGAGCTGTGATGTCAGCAGTGGTGGAAAAAGGAGCTTTATTTATTTTACTTTTTAGTGATTGCTTAAATTATTCTTATATGAACTTTTGAAACATTAGATAAATGCGCAAGGGGTAGATTATTGCCAAGCCTTCTTTATCACGCGATCTACAATTTTTTTATGCAATTGAATGAAGGCTTTAGGTTAATAAAAAATTAAATATTAGAAAAATAAAGCAACTAAATACAGCAAAAGTTTTGTGTTTTGCACCAGTAACGTAGGAGTTCACTCGATTTTAAAAGGAACTAAATTTGTTGCAACAAATTTAAACGTATTATAGTAATTTTAGCTTACAAAATTATCATACAGACATATATGTTCTTTAGAAAAAACTATTGTTTCACTACGATGGAGTAGCCCTCTTGAAATGCTCTATGTGTTATCATAGAATACAATTCCTCTGAACACCAATCGCAATTGTTTGCGTTATTAACTCGTGTGAGGTTCTCATTACATTCAGAGCAATGTATATTTTTAATTATATTACTAATATAAATCATGTTATGTGTACTTCTCACGTTAATAATGTCGTCTAAATGTACATTCTGACTGCAATCTAAGCACAAAACTTCATTTTCAGTCATACACATTCTTACTTTAACGCATAAATAATTTTCCAAATGTAGTTCTTGATCCATTATATGAAAAAACTTTAATTAATTTTATTTCATTAATCTACTGAAGCCAATATATAAGATTTACCAAAATTTAGTTTCAAAAAAATTAATTTTTTCAAAGGGGTACTTTTTTAATTTTAATTTTATTTCATTAATCTACTGAAGCCAATATATAAGATTTACCAAAATTTAGTTTCAAAAAAATTAATTTTTTCAAAGGGGTACTTTTTTAATTTTAATTTTATTTCATTAATCTACTGAAGCCAATATATAAGATTTACCAAAATTTAGTTTCAAAAAAATTAATTTTTTCAAAGGGGTACTTTTTTAATTTTTAAAAAACCCTCTAGTTACTGGTTAAAAAAAACAATTTAGCAAAAACAAACTCTTAATCAAATTCTAAAATAAATGCATTATTTGCCGCAACCCCTTTGAAAATGAGTACAATTGACAAACTTTCATAATTTTGAATCATTTTTTTATCTATACACTCGGAATACTTTTTGGGGAGGAAGCAATTAAATTGGCCATTTTCATCCACCAAAGTCAAAATATAGCTTTTCCCAAATCTGGTTTCCACCAATTCAAATTTATCTATAGGATATCTTTTAAACTTCGTTAGTTCCTTTATCGATTTTGTAGCTTCATGTGAAACGGAGTTCAAAACAGCTTTCAAATTGTTCATCTATGAATGGAGTAAGAAAAAAAAGGTAAATTTTACCAAAAAAAAGGAAAAAAAAGTTATACAGTATAAATCTAAGAAAGCAACGTACCAAATAAAAGTACTTACTGTGGAAATTGTCGTACAGCTGCAGATGCAGTTTTATCCAAGATAGAATAAGTCCGATCTTAAATATTGCATTTTATCCCCACTATGACTTCGTCACGTAACAAACTACCAACACCTTATTGTTATCTCCTTGTACATCACCTTATATGGTATTGATTGTACTAAAGTAATACAGGAAATGTATTTCCTTGTTGGATGTAAAAGAAGATGTGCACTTTGAAAAATGTGCACGTAATCATCTTATATTGTGTGATTATTAATTGTAGTTTTAAATACTACATTTTACCCAACCCTGATGATGTCACGTAACAAACATTGTGTGTGCACTAATATTCATAATTTTATACCTTTTGATTACTAATTATAGTAAACGACTTTTTGCAGAGAGAGAGAGAGCGTTTGAGCGAGAGGGAGTAGAAGAGAGGGGTCCTCTCCTTTTCATACAATTATTCTAACCTCCCCCCACCCATCCCGCCTCTTCTTCCTCCAGACAGCTAGAGAAGAGAACCAGAAAAACGACTGAGAGAGAGAGAGCGTTTGAGCGAGAGGGAGTAGAAGAGAGGGGTCCTCTCCTTTTCATAAAACCATTCTACCCACCCTCCTTTCCACCAATCACACATCTTCTTCCTCCTTGGCCGCCATGTTTACTGAGCCAAAGACCTCCTATTTACCCTACTATTGTTGCTAAAGAAACAAAGGCACTAGAATCCGTTAAATTAATACAATGCCACTTGGCCAACTGTTTTGTAAGAGAAGGCTTTCTTTCGAACAGCTTGCATTCTGCTTTCAAAGCCAGAACACTTGCTTCAGGAATCGCTCTCTAAAAATTAGTGCCACTTTAACTTAAAACATAAGTGCCTTGCATTTAATCTAGATAAATACTTAATTTCATAAACATAATAGTTTTGTTGTAGACACTGAATCAGAACACTTGTTTTTCACTCTCTTAGCATCAGTGCATATTAATAAGTTAATAATTACTTTGCAAATAACTTGTAGTTATTATTTTAATAGAATATATTTATTGTTAGCAGTGATGACTACTTTATTATTTCTGATACTTCACTCTCTTAAACATATATACTTACAAGCCCTTTTACTAAACCGCTCACGCCACAAGCTACAAACACACAAACACACAAGCCACTACAAACTACAACAACTCAACAATACAAGAACATTTTACGGTCTTGGAATAATTATATTTATTCACAGGATTTCACAGTATGTATATTTACTTCAAACAAGCAGATAATAATTCGGAAGTAATATAATGGTAATTTTTTCTATTTAAAAATACAACAGTTAAATTATGTTTAGGAGGTAGTAATGGCTGCCAGATATGCTAATAGAAGCGCCAAATCACTAACGAGAAGTTATAAGAAAGATATAAAATAAATATATTTATGTTGTGGTGGTTGGTTCCGCAGAGCTGGAAAGCATCAGAGACATTTTCCGTGGTAGCCTGCTTCATTTTGTGGTCATCGACCGGTTTCGGGCGTTCGCCTATCTTCAGGATGCGTTTTTCAGACAGTGTGCCAACACAGACTCGTACAGAGTAACTTAGTTTCACACTAACTCTAAAAACTAGAACACTAACACTAACACTAACACTAAAAAAAATATATATTTATAGCTGTTTTGAATATTAAGGGAATTTACAATGGTTTAGTTATTTTTCATAAAATATGTGGGTATATTAATATTTATTTTTTGGCGATTTAAAAAATATTTTGCAAGAAGTGTTGTGGATTTAAGGAAATGTTGTGAATACAAAAAAAATACAGTTACAACAAGCATATACGAGTTGACATCGGTTTGGTATAGCATGCTTTTGGTTTTAATGAACTTAAGGATGACTTAATTTTTATATTACGTATTATTATTCGGGGGGAAAATGATAGCTTTCGAAAGAAAGAGTAGAAAGCTGGTAAAAGTATGAAACTTGCAAACAGAGAAGTATCTCCATTATATGTCATTTTTTAAATGTATATTTCGTGTTTTTAATCTAGATTCTTATTATTAAAAAGTACTGGGGAAAAATAGAATCTATTCAGAAAGTGATCGGAGCGCTTACGAGTTGGACTGTCGACGAGAATTTTTTTTTTAATTTCTCGAATGTGCCTCATTAAGGGCAGTCAGGGGTCCGGAGGTAGGGCCCCCGGAATAGATCAGTAAAGGAGGTTGCAAAATAATTGAACAAAAATAAAAAGAGAAAATACGAGTGCAAATGAAAAAAAGTGGGTGCATACAAAAAAAAGTCTATAGAATGCGCTCTCGTCTGAGGGATTATTCCTACATTTTTATCGAAATTAGAGAAAGAAACATTTCAATCTTTTCAAATTCAATCTCAATGAGAGATTCAAGACATTTGAGATACAAAAGTAACCATAGCAACATCAAATTGGAAGTCTTCGTACAATAGTTGACACAAGATAGATTCTAATTCTTTTTTTTTTTTTTATTAAGTATTCAAATATGTAACTCTTTTAGAACGGTTAGAAATTCCTTCATATAGTGTCTATTTCATGTAAGGAAGAAAGGAGATGTTATTATCATTAGATACGGTGAGACATTTGAACCAAGAGACTTCCAACATCTGCTCTAGTATTGCTGCTGATCTACCTGCCGGAATACCGACCTGGCTTTTATTACCAACCTCTTATTTAATTAAATTAGAAAAGTTTCAATTCAAAAGGTCCTTGTTGAAAGTGAGGTGTATTCCCAACTTATGTTTTTTAACCTTCTTTACCTTATATCTTTTTTCTTTGAGAATATCGTGCATAAATATAGAAGTAGAGGGTGTGATGTAACAAATTTGATTAAAGAATTTGTTGAATCCATAGTAAACTGTGTTTAATTTTTCTTTTCTACTAACAGAGTTTGTAAGGAAAGTCGGTCACTTGTAAATAAATAACTATCAATGCATACATATCTAGGTTACTATAACACTAATTGGCAAATGAATATTCATAAACATAATGACTGCCATCTATTCTCCCCAATTTGGGAAAAAATACATCTGAGCTAAACAAAAGTGGCTAACTAAAATAAATTATTTATGTTATATAATTTCATAAAGTTATTTGATCTATTTAATATGAGTAGTCTACGATAAAGTATGCTTGTTATCCACTTCAACCTACCACACCTAATCACTAGTTGGATGTAAAGCGCGACTGAAAAAATTGGCAATTTTTTATTTTATTTTTAATAATGAAAGAAAGTCCTTACGCGTTGGTCTAGTGGCTAGCGCACTCGCCTTTCGTGTTAGAATTCAGGGTTCGATTCCCATAAGGGCAAAGTCGGTGTTGACACAGCATCGTGATAAAAAGTGGAAAGCTACAGTTAGTAGCGCCCTACGTAGCGAAGGCCGGAACTGAACGGAGTGGGAACTGCGGCGTGTTTACCACATGCCCCCCTATTAAAAACGCCGTCTGGCAAGCCTTGGGCCTTCATGGGCTGTTGCGCAATAGGGTTAGGAATGAAAGAAATCTTACACAATATAACAAAAGAACTCACCCAAAGGAGTTTAGTGAAGAAGGCTAATAAGATAGTAACATTTATTTGTCTGTATTCTGGAAATTTTACATTTTACATTTCAAATAATAATGCATTTGATACTTCTCTAAATTTTTCTCATATATTCATAGTTTGAAAACTTGAGTCATTATTTTGCACTAGAACCAGAATGCAATTTAATTTTTTTGAAGATCCATTTTGAAACCGTTTTAATAATACATTCATAATACAATATCCACGCTTGCTGTCAGCATTGGATGCATGAAATGACACCAAGATATCACACGAAATATATTAGGTTAGAGTAGAATTCTAAACTGATGAGAAGAAAATTTATTAAAAGTTTTGAACGATGATCCATTTTTAATTGTTTTTTTTCCACATTTAATATTTTTCTTATATAATCTTCAGTCCCGACAATCAACAAAACTTTGGGATCCATGTAGAGACTTTTTAAAGCAGTAAAAGTTGGTAAAAATGAACATCTCAGTTAAAAAGTTGTTCCTAATTTTAAAATACTAACATTAATTTTTCTCCAGAGAAATACGTTAATTAATTAAAAACTTCGCATCATATTTCAATAGCGGTTAAGTAAACAAATTAACCTATTCTATAAATATTAATTAATTTTATGTAAATACATAACATTCACTTTAAATCCCACCTCTCTACCTAAATGGAACACCCATCCCACCTGCTGACCATGCGCTTTATCTTGGACTGTACCTAAACAAGAGACTTATACGGAATCCTCACACATGACTCAAACACTGCGACCTCAAAAATCGTTTTCGGCTTTTCTGTAGACTTCCCGGTAATCGCTCTAAATTATCTCTTTCGAATAAAAGACTATTATACATCACCTTACTGAGACTCTAGGACATATGAACTAGAACTGTACGGGACGGCAAAGCGTTCCATTCTAAACCGAATCCAAACCCTACAATCTAAAATCCTCCGACATATCACAGGTTGCCCCTATTATGTATCCAATCTTATCTTACACACTGATCTCAACATTCCATTCATCTCCACCTTTGCCTCATCTATCTATAACTGATTTCATTCCAGAATTCAATCTCACTCTAACCCGTTAGCCTGGGACACAACGACGCTTAAAACGTTGATGGCCCCGCAACTTCATAATTACTTAATGGTATTCATCATTGGATCATTCCAGACCATTACGTCACATTTATATCACTTTTACTTATTGTATTTTGAATATGGAATTGTAAATTTCAAATAAATAAACAAACAAAAATAGCATATATTGACCGGAAATATATGCTATTTCCAGCGCGTATATTGAGTTTTTTCAATTTTTGTAAAATTATACTTTTGTAACTTAACGGGTTGACCCATTCAATTGTAAATTTTGTACAAACACAACAAATCACATCACATCAACAAACTGTATTGTCCAACATATAACGGACTTCTTGATTGTATTCTCGGCAGAACGGCATGGCCCGGGACGGGGTGACTCACCCGGAAGGAAACTGGGAATATTTATTAGAATTATATTTCTGCGACCTACATTGTGGTGAATAAACGAAAATTTTCACAAATTGTATAGGGCTAGGTGAATCAATAAATTATTATTAGATTAGCTCAGTGGTAGCGCGCTGGACTAGCTACACATGGAGGTCCCGGATTCGAGTCAAGCAATGCTGTCCTTATATTTTCTCTTGCTAGAAGCCTATACAGCTAACTGACGGTAATGCGCAGTGCATTTGGAAGACTCCGGGCGCCAATGACTAAAGATTTTATCGCGACTTGAATTAAAAAAAAGAAGAAAATATTCGAAATATAATTTAATTTCTTTTATAAACACAAAAACATAAATTATTAATGTCATTAAATGTAATAAATAAATTAATGGTTAAATATACCATGAATTCTAATGATAACTTTTGCAATAACAAATTTTAAGCCGTTGATAAATCATGCCAAAATATCAAACTATATAATATTTTGGGGCAGCCCCCCCTAATAAAAGTCTCTTGCATATATATTATGTGTTGAAACAATGTAGGCCGCACGATTTAGTTAATTAACTTTTCCAGCGCGATCTAGCGCTACTACTGCTGTATGCTAACACAATACACACACATATACACGTACAAAATACGCAGACGTCATTAAACAAACCGCCCGCCTACATCATGCTGCCTACACCAAGCGTTCCATTTTCCAAACAAATATAATTTATTTACTAAACTGTTATTATACACTTTTCCAATGATTATTTCCCCCACCTAATCATAAAAATTTAATTAATATTAATAAATCGAAGATATGGGTTTCTAAAATAAAACACATATTTTATGTCTAAGCTAATAGCCAAAATCTTATGTTCCTTTTTTTGATTTAAATAAATACAATTTGCAATATCTTAGTTCCCTCTAAGATGGTATCTGTTGCATGCAGTTACTTGGGGAGTAGCTACTTTACGGGTTACCACAGTTCAGTACTCCATGCACTTCGTCAAAACAGTACACAAAACTACATACACTCTACTCTTTACAGACAAGGACAAACACAGTTCACAAACTAGGGTCTCCGTCCCTAGTTAATTGGCGTAAGCCAAGGTAGAAGGAAGGGATTAGGTCAGTAGTAGGGCGCTGGATAGCAATGCGGAGGTCCCTAGATTTTCTCTTTCTAGGAGCCTCTATTACTCATTGTCCAGTGATCGGTAGTGTTGTTTTTAGCTAGAGAGCACTGCTCGGAGGCCGGCAGTGCACTGAGAAGGCTCCCGGGGGGCACAATAGATCTTTCAGGTCGTAGTGCAATAATCCCCTACAATGTAGAATGTATAAGATGTTATACTTTATTTTTTTGATTGCGACCAAGGCGAACATGACCCTAAAATTGGCAATGAATTTCTTTTTTATTATAAAGAAAATTTATTAAATAAACCCATTAAAGAAATATATGTTTTCTTAAAAGTGTGAGAAAACTTAAGAATTCAGCAAAATAGAACTGAGTAGTAAGTCATGATTTTATTAGCAAGCTGTATTGCTCAAACTCAAACTTAGCCTTATTTCAATACAATTTTCATCAAGAATGAAGCATTGCCAGGCAACCCTCCTCTTTGGGTGGGTTCTTGTCATCTTTCTAACTAGATTACTACTGTTTCCAAGGAAATTTGATTGCTCTTTCAATGACAACAAAATTACTTTAGAATTATTAACTTTGTTATAGTAACACAGTTATACATTCTATCTAATTCACAAATTCACAGATTAATGAAATGCATGTTAAAGTTTTATATATGTTATTGAAAAACATAAACAATTAAAGAAACATTTCTGAGATTAGCAATGATAAAAACACCAAGCAAAAATGAACTCTGGAATTAATTTAATTTGAAACATTCTACTACAAACAAATCTGTTTATATCTGATATTTTATCCGTCATAGCATGCATATTTATAATTTTCCTGGGCGGTTTCGGATTTTCATTCATCATCAGAGTATCAAGCTTGTGTAAGAGAGTTTAGTTCAATTTAGTGATTCTTACACTTCAAGTGTAATGTAGAAACTTTAAGTTAAAGTAAACTCACTACACGAATTCGATAACTTTACTTTGACAATGGATGAAAATCCGGAACCGGTCAGGAATAAAAGAAATATGCAAGCTTCGGATGGTTAAAATATCAGATCTTACCCAGCATTGCGGAGCCGTCCACATATTCAACAAATCTGTTTATAACTTGTATGCAAGATAGGGTAAAACCAAATCTACAGACATTCTGTATGCAATATGTAAGACTTGCATAGAGCAACAACATTCTCTAATTAATAAGACTTGTCTGTAACAAGCAAATATTGTTTGGAGGCCAGCGGTGCCCTGAGAAATCTCTAGGCGCCAATGACCTCAATGAATGTTGACGCGCCTTAAATAAAAAATAAAGAAAGATATAAAACTACTTGACAAATAATGAAAGCTAACATTATTAAACAGGAGAAACTATATAGTTTCATACCAGCTCCTATATGGACTTGCAGACGGGACCCGAACCTAGTCTGCCCTCCTGTCTGCGGTTTGTCCAGGAGCTTGACTCAAACTTTTATAAAAAGTTGGATAGAAGAACAGCTGCTGCAATGGTGGGTGAAATTACCAGGACAGAGGCAGGCAAAATTCTTTATTAAGAAACATTTGCCTAAATTTACTAGGGACCTACCTAATAAACCATAGCCGGAAGTTTATAAGGATAATAGTGGGTCTACTAACGGGGCATTGTAGGCTGAATGAGCACATGCTCCCAGCTATTACTTGCTAAGAATCGCGCTCTGCAGATTCTGCAAGGCCGATAAATAAACCGCAGTAAACATTCTTTGTGATTGTGCCAGCCTGATGAGGACAAGATTTCTTCAGTTGGGAGTTGGCAAACCCGAAGCCATGACGAGTTTCATGACGGAGCCGCTTTCAGCTTTGCTAGGCCAGCTTGGAAGGGCCAAGTTGTAGGACGTGCTATAATCAATCTATAGACCTTCTGGGGGTATGTCGCAGTGGAACTCCCCTCTTAACCCTCTTTTTGTTAATCTAATCTAATATGTATTTTAAAGAAAATATTTGTTGCAGTTTTTTTTTTAGAAAATTGTAAAAACTTGAAAAAAAAAGAAGCTAACATAGAGTTGTACTAGCGGTTGACGCATTATGAGAAAACCGAAATATCGGATCTGATAGGCGTATATAAAATGGAATATCAAGTCGAGCTCCCCACTTTTGATTTTTGAGGTATTTTATTTAGCTTTAAAACATAGCCCCCCCCCCACTACAGCCAATTTATTAAAAATACTTTTTTCGTTATCATGGAACCTCAGAATATGTATTGCTAGTAAATACTCAGTTTCAAAAATTTGACACGTTTGCAACCGCTCACTTGCAGCAGTAAGTAAAAGTAAAACTTAAAAAAAAAAAAAAAAGAAAAAAAGAAATATTTGATCTAGACTATATTTAGTTATGGAAAGAATATTTTTCTTAATAAATCATGATATTTTTTTTTTTACAGAATTAGAAAACTTTGTACAAATTTTTACTTTATTTTCCATATTTTAAGGGGGTGGTGGCATTAAATAGAAGATTTGGTTTGTTAATTTTCTCTTTGGCAAACACAGCTGGACAGTATCATCTTTAAAAAATTGGATTGAATATCAGACATGTCAGGCTTGACCTGAATTCTGCTTGCATGTTAAACACCTTCCATCACTACACTTTCTCAACGAAAAAAACCTATCCCTTGTTTTTCACTAACCATAATCCAATCTTCTGGTTACTTTCTAAAAAGACGGAGTTTAATCAGGAATACACTCTTATTTCTGTCTTCTCCCCTGATGGTTATTTTTTTTTATTTTTTTTTTAATATATATTTTCATCTAACAACTACTACATAGGCCATTGAAATAAATTTTAAACTTAGTTGGGACTAACCGGGGAACAGTTTGATTACTTTCAGTGAAACACAAACAGGAAATAGGGTGGAATTTTTCTCTTTCTTTATTTTTTCTTTGTTTGCTCTTTTTTCCTCTCGTCTACCATTCTTTCTTTACTTTACAGAAGGCAGTGGTAACAGCGATACTCGTCTGGAAGATACAGTTACAAGGCAGTAGAGTTTCTAAAAAAAAAAAGTGGTATTGGAGGGCAAATGGAAGAGTAAGGTACAAAAGAGAAAGTGAAACTCACAAAAAGAAAGATTAGCCTAACAAATTTAGAGTTTTACTTCAAACATGGAGTAACTTCTTTCTTCCCCCCCCCGGATTAAATTTATTACAAACCGCCCACAAATCTTTTAGTGATATCAATTAAATTACTAGACTTGTGTAATCATTTATATGCCACAAAGTTTTTTAATACTTTTTGTAATGCTGTAGTTCAATGAAAAATAATAAATTAACTTTTAATTTACATAGCATCCATCAGCGTTAATAAACTTATGGGCTCCGCGGATCTCCTTTTCATAAATCAGTATTTAAGCGGAACTCTTCAAAGACATGGTGGTATGATGGACCACCTATTTTCCCCCTTCTAGAGTTCTAATTAGCCACATCGCTCTTCCTAATTAACTCACATCAGCCAACGCTATCATGCTACATCACGCTATTAAGAAACATTACTCTTCACTCGGTTACTCTATACCAATATACTGTAACATGATTTGTATGGGGAGGGGGGTAAATTAAATATATTAATTAATAATTAAATAATTATAATTTATATTTTAAATCTTCTCTAATGGTCTGTGTTTATACAGAAGTTGGTGAGGATGAAAAAAATCTAAGGATATAGATTCAAAATATATAATTAAAGTAAACAAAATATATATCAGAATAAGTAAAGATCATAATATTGTGATATAACAACATAAGTGTCTTGTCATTTGGAAGAAATTGCATTTATATAACTTACATATTTTACACAGCCTCTAACTTGAAGAAGGTTGGGTGTTTCTTGGAACATTTCCACCACTCACTACTGTAACATAGCTTGTCCTGATGACAGGTTTCAGTCTTTTTACAACATAAATTGGAACTGACCCCCCCTCCCTAAAAGGGTCCACCCCGAGGAAAATGAGAAGAGTGAAATTCCCTTTGTCCTAAATAAATGTAATGAAAGGAGTAGGCCAGGTATCTCTGACTCAACTAACTGTTTCTTTTGTGCCTTTCAACCTCCAAAAAACCCAACTTTATAAATATATACATCGGAAAAATTCCCTACTTTACAATCATAAAATATTTAACAAGAATATATTATGATACAATTTATATTTATTAATTCGCCCAAAGATGTACATATACCACCCTCTTCTTCTTTTCCAGTATATCGTTAAAATATAACTAGTGTAAAAAAAATGCAAGTCGTGATTTCATGTGTTCATCATTCATTCAACATCACCATATCCTGCTAACTATTACACCGAAATTGCCGGTACAGACAAGTAACCTTTAAAGAAAACATATCGTGTCGCTATACGGAGAACGTGACGAATGAAATGGAACCCCTTACAACAGGGATCTAATAATATTTTTATGTTTGATATACTAATTATAATTATCAAGCAGCTTTTAACAATCGAAGTAGGAAGTGAAATTTATCTACAGCTACGACATCATTAACTTTAGGGGGGGCGGATATAATAAAATCAATTTCACTTCTAAAATTTTCATTTAGTGCAATCCAAGTCCATTTTTTTGCCTTTTCTTTTATTGAAAAAAAGTATTTATTATTTTTACATCAAATTACTGGCAAAAACCCACCATCCTGTAGCCCTCCCTCTGATTACGACAGCGATATCCGTGTGGTCCCATAAGTTTGGGGTCTTCTTCATGTCATCTAAATCCCCTTCATGTTAAAATCCCCCATCACAATCAGGAATTTTTTTGAGTTTACCTTTAATTGCCTGCCTTTACGCCTTTAGTGCGAGAATTCAAGATTCGATTCCTGTGAGAGCTAAGTCGGTGTTGACCCAGCATCTTGAGAAAAAATGGGAGGTTACAGTTAGTAGCACCATAGGTAGCAAAGGTCAGAACTACACGGCGAGGGTACTGCAGCGTGCTTACCACACGTCCCCCAATATATCGCCGTCTGGCAAACATTGGTCCTCTATGGACTGTTGCGCCATAGGTTTTTTTTTTTAATTCCCTAGAAAGCTGTTCATAAAATATTTCCTCTTCTGTAGAAACGCTAGTTGGTGCCGTAGAAAAACCATTAAACGAATGTTTCCAAACTTAAATTTAATGCGGCTATTCAAAAAAAAATTTTTTTTCAACTCATCGTGGATCATGTACTCTCCACCTTTACAACCAGATATATGGTTAAAATACATGAACATGTAGTTATTTTTACTTTCCATTATTTCGTATACCTTCCCTTTTAACTTCTGACAGGCCCAACAAACATCCGACTCCCAAGCCCTTCTACCGACATAAGTGTTCTGATATTTAGAGTGCAAATAGCTAATCCTTTTCTTTTAATATTGTAATGGGATCCGAATCATTAAAGACTCATAGGCTCCAAAAAGGGAAGAAGCAGACATTAAATGAATCAAAAGTTAGTTACTCCCCACCTAGAACAGACTAGGGAGGGAGAGTTCGATTTATATAAATAGAGTCGAGGACTCGGGTACGAGACCAGCTGTGCTACGCTACCCTTAGATGTTTTCTTCCTAGGAGCCTCTACAGCTCTCTGTCCGGTGATGGACAGTGTTGTCTGTAACGAGAGAACACTGTCTGGAGGCCGGCAGTGCACTGAGAAGACTCCGGGCGCCAATGATCAGAGATGTTGACGCGCCTTAAATTAAAATAAAAAATATATATATAAGTAGAGCAACAGCAGAACAGTTCAGGACAGTTTTTACAACAGTAAATCCAGTCAGCAACCTATCTACTTACTTTCTATTTACACAGTCAATGTGTCTCTTTATTATTCTCGCTACCTAACTTCTAATAACTGTCCTTGCAGTTTATGTGTTCTATTCATTATACAGTGTTCAGCATATCATCTAGTTTATTTCTAATCTCATTCCTAAATATATTCTCTCTCTTCCCCCTCACTTCCATTATAAATATTATAATTGGATATATGATGAACGTTTTGTGGGTTTGATTTCCTTATCCAGTTAACAAGGCGGAATTGATCTGATATTCTTCGGTGATCAGCCATTCCGGAAAATTGCATTGTTGTCATAACTGTCAACATATCCAGGCTACAATTTCATCGAAATTGAGTAACAGAGAAGTAAGCTTTAAGGAAAAATATTGTGTCGCTGTACAGAGAACACGACAAACGGAATGGAACGCTTGGCAGCAGGGATTTAATAATATGTTTGTGCTTGGTATACCAACTACACACATACAGACACATTCGCACACACTCGCATAAATGCAGTATATATATGTATCTATGTTGATCACTTTATATAAATAATTTTTCCTGAATACTTGATTACAGGAGTTCTTGGAGACCGCTAAACCTATGATAAAATTTTCAATATATGGTACAATTCCATCATCTACCTAATAAAAAGTAATAAAAATTTTCTTTTAATCCTTAAATAAACAATACAAATGAAATATTAACTTTTTTTTTGTGAAGTCAATAAAATGTTGAGATGATGGACACCATCTTGGATGCCACCGCCGCTGTTGTAAATTAATAAAGTTCCAACTCTGAAAAAAATTTGAACGGTCAAAATTGAAGTAAGATGAAGTGATGGGAGATGATGCGTATTCAACATTAAGTGAATTATAACATTATCTTTCTTTTTAGATTATCCAATCTCAACTGCCGTGAACAAATTTACTTCCTTCTTTTTTCTTTTTTAGAATTTCCTTCCAAACAATAATTTTTTTTTTTTCTGTTTTAATTAATGATGACTGTAACAATTTCTATAGCAGAGAAATTAATTTTCTCTGAATGGAACAGGTGTTACAAAACTTCAGTAAAAGCTTATAGCTAGCTGTATGAGACTTCTGTCAGCAATTGCTTTAGACGGTTCGCTGCGAGGGGAAATTCAACAAAATGAAAGATTATCTCTTTAGCGGAATAAAAAAAGTTTCTCTAAAGTGGAAACAATGTTTGAACTAGGCATAATGATAAAAGACATTGTAGCGGAAGGAGGAGTCTAGTCCTTTGAAGTCTAGGAACTTTGTATTAATGATATACTTCATCAGATAAATTATATAAGACAAATAAAAAATAAAAAAATTTAAGAATTTAATTTAATTTTTTAATTATTTATTACTTAGAATTGAACCATTATTTGTACAACCCTTTGAATTATAAACTTTTAAAGTGTTATTTATCAGTTCCAAGCACAAGTTTATAACATAATTCATTAGAAAAATTATTGTTGCATTGGTAGTAATGCTAAATTGTAAGTAGTGTGTAAAGTTAAATCATAGGTTGTAACTGTCATGTCTGCCCACCAGTCGAAAAAAAAAAATGGCGTGAAACACTCATACAACTTTCTCGTAATGCGATTCAATATAGCTGCAATTGTTAATGTTTATTCGCTCTTAGAATTTTTACTAAATGTTTAATGGTCTTCGGTAGGAGAATATAAACTAATAAGAACCTTCCTTTCGAGAGAACCTTGATCTTCAAGCCACTCTTCCTCCAAAACACATTATAGTGAGTTAATGCGATAAAAGGTTCATATACAAATAAAAGGACTAAATCTAACCTGTAGATAGTGTAACTGATTTAAACAAACCCGATGGTGTCTTCAGGGCGAAAATCGTAAAAAAACTCAAAAAATCGTTTACTAAAGACGGACGTCAGGGCAGTTTAAAGAATATCGTTGGAACATTTTTCGAGAAAAATCGTCAAAAAAAAAAACTAAGAAAAAAAAATTGCTTGTTGCACTTGAAGAAAAGTTTGCATTTCATACGATTTTCCGCAACACAAACACAGATTTCTTTTTGAAAACATAGACTGAAATCTATCGTACATACATAGATCAGAAAAACCACTTCTTCCGGACTCAGTGTACCTTAAAAACGTATATTTCTGGTGAAAACTCAATTGCCAAAATTTGCTAAGATCACAATACTTTCTCTTTATAGAGTAAGAGAAAGTAAAAAAAGATTAAATCAATTTAAAATTAACACAGAAACTAATGCGGAACGTTAATAACCAGTAAATAAATATATAAGTAAATAATTTATTTTATTAAATAAATTTAAAAAGGTAGATGCTTATGTAACAGCAAACAAAGAGAATAGAGAGAAGACGACCAAAGAGAGTAGAGAGAAGAGAAACGAATCCAACCACTCTCTCGGACTGGAATGGGAGAAACCAGATAAATACAGCAACGGACAGTTTACTAGAGTTTAATCACGCCAGTCACTCTACGTGTCATTCCACTCTACCCTAACCATTCACTACTGTAAAGTCCAGGCAGACTGTGTCTCTTTATTAATATACTAGTTAACCAGTGTTAACCAAAGTCTTCTCATTTAATCAACCAGACCTAAATTCTCTCCACCTAACACTTTCATTATAGCAAATGGAAGATAACCCGTAAAAATAAGAAAACTAGCTACTAATTACAAACAAACACTAGTTAAGGTTTCAGCTAATAGATAAAATTGCACATGCATTTGATGATCTCAATTCCAAATTTCGAATAATATCTGCGTTGTTTAATTTGTTATGTTTGTTGGTAACTAAACAGAATATTAACATGACCTCGTGATTATTTTGTTTGGGAAATATTTTGTTCACACACTCACACAGTGAGGCTAAGAGAGAGAGAGAGAGATACCATTTTTGCAAAGATATCAAATAACCTCCTTCTAATATCTAAAATTTAATAAGTACATACGAAATATTTTTTTAAAAATCACCCGAAAATTGATTATTTTGTTTTACACTAAACATAAATAATTGTTTATTTTACACTAAATATTTGCTAAAAACATTTTAATTTAATATTCAGAAGACCACAAAATGGTGAATAAACAATTTCCAAAATTCTACACGATCTTAATTATTCTTTTTATAGCGGCAAGAAGAAATAAAAGACCTACATAATTTTTTAAATCGAATTAAAATATAATTCTCAAATGAATACATTAAAATTATTCACTATCATTTTAAGTAAAACCTTTTCGGGCGGTGTTGACCGATGACCAACTTGTAACACAGATACAAGTTTTGTTCCTCAGTGCCGGAAAATATCTGGAAATTTGTCCAACTTATCCTATGATTTCGGGTATTATTAACACATCTTCTTTGGAAAATAATGTGAAAATGTTAAATTTCTATAGATTTTTCTCTTCCTAGGATCGTTTACAGCTCACTGTCCAATGATTGACAGTGTTGTCTGTAAATAGTGAACACTATGCAGACGCCGGCAGTGTTCACTGAGAAGGCTCCGGGCGCCATAGACCAGATGAATGAACAAAAATAAACAAACCAGATTAAATTAGAAAACATATCATTTAGAAAAATAAGCTGGGATAACAATTTGTTATACTGATTACATTTCTCTAAAGAATTTTATATAATATTTATTAAGATGCTGTGTCCTTCTTAGTCATAAGTCGCGAATCTCTGAAACTGTTACGAAAAAAATATTCCAAAATAATTATAATTAGAATATACCTATATTATATATATTCAATAAAAATGTTCACATAGCCTTATTGGAATTGAAATATAGTCAGCTTAATTATATTCTACAAATTTATACTGTGAGGATTGAAGGATGAAATCTTTGGAAGTAAGAATAATCTGAATGGACAATTCTTCATAGTATTCATTGTCCTCACTGACCTTGTAATGCACAAATTGTGGATAAATTATAAGTTAAAAGAGATTTATTTATTTCACTATTAGATGACACTGTAGTTTTAGTAAATTTTTATGCAAGAAATAGTACATAGAGAGAAATACCATCTTAATGTTGGCGAAGACATCAGATTAAAGGCGAAGATTACTTTCCAAAGATTTCCTTCACTTTCTAAAGTTTTTCAAGACCAATTTATCATCTAATGAAATCCTATAATTTGTCCCTAGCACAAAACATCAGACACTTTCATACGATCCATCATTTCTCCAAAGGTCTCCCTTCTGTTAGAAGAATTATATTTTATAACTTTATTTTATTTCTTGGAACGGAATTGCTGCATGCTTACAGAAAGGACCCTCGGCCAGTTTTCTCTTCTCAGTCACTTCCAGTTTCCTCTCCTTGTAGCAGAAAAAATAAATATATATTAGAATCTTCTTTTTCTTCTTCTATCAACTCTCTAACGGAATCGGTCCTTAGTCTATACAATACGTCTAAACTTCTGTTTCCTATCTACAATATCTAATTCTTTTCTATTGGCCTGAATACGATATTCTGAATATGTGACCGAACTACTTCAGCTGCTGTCATCTCACGATAGAAGTTTTTGCTTTTCATTGCTAATACTTACAGATTTTCTTTAAATTGCTATTTTTTTAATTTTCCCTTCTTTTTTTTTCTCATTTACAAGCAAAGTTTATTGACTGATGATTCCAGAGATAGCTGTCATCCCCATCTTACAAATTACAAGAATATCAACAGTTAGTTAGATATTACATATATATAAGTCACAATATAAATTTGTTTAAAATTAAGAATTAAACAAATTAAAATTAAAACCAAAAAAATGCATAATATAATAAAATCAAAAGAAGTAAACAAAAAATCTGGTTTGTAACACTCACACGACCTTCCTTGGCTTGTAGTTGACAAAATTGTAATTAACTTTCTTCAAACTTATAATTTATTAAATGTCTTCAGTTTTATATCAAGGGAGAATCTAAACTTAATAAAATGACTGTTTGAAGAAAAGCATAACCTCCCCCTACCACCCAATACTTCTTTAATGAATTTTTCGAAAAAAGTATCAAACCAAAGCGATCTTTATATTCACAGTTAAGGTACCAAATTAATTGCAATTTGTCAGTGTTTTTATGAAAAAAATCGTGAAAAGTGAGAAAACTATTCAATAAAAACGTACCTCCGAAAAATGCACGTCATTTTATTGAAACTCGAAATATTGGCAATATATTAATTCTATTTAGATGGCACAATAATATAATAAGTTGAAATAGGAATTTAGAGGAAAAAAGAACCCCACCCCTTCTCCCGAAACCCCTTAAATGACCTTACCCTGATTATTGTTTCAAATAAAAGTTGTAGCTGTTTGTATGTGTAGTTGATATACTAAGTTTGGAGCTTCTCAGTGCTCTGCCGGCCTCCGGCAGCGTTCTCTCGCTAAAGACAACACTGTCCATCACCGGACAGTCAGCTGTAGAGACTCTTAGGAAGAAAAAGTTAGCACTGGACTCGAACCCGGGACCTCCGCTTGGGAGTCCAACGCGCTAACCACTTAGCTAATCACTCCCCTATATACTAAGTTTAAAGAACGTCATTAGAGCCGTCACAATATAAATTTGTTCAAAATTAAGACTTAAACAACTTAAAAAACAAGCTCAGTAAAGTGATACTTTTAATTGTGGATTTTGTCCGAAATTTTCGTGTCTGATGCGGTGGCCGTAACTAAACCTAATACCGAATTCGAGCTTTCTGCAACTTTTTGTTTTTGAGATATTCTGATCATACACACAGACCAATTGCTAAAAACTACTTTTTTTTGGGACTCAGTGGACCTCAAAACGTGTATTTCCGGTGGAAAACTCGATAACGAAAATTTGACACGATTACAATACTTCCTCTTACTAACTAACAGTTAGCGAGAGAATGTAATAAAAAAATTACTGATATTAATATAATATTTTAAACAACGTTAACAACTTGTATGGAAAATTTCAAAAATTTTAAAACCCAATATGGACGTGTCGGTGGGTATTCGGATAAATATCATCACTACTTGTTAAGATTCGAAAGAAATGAGCGAAATTTTTTCTTAAAAATGGCGAACGACGGCAGGAAAACTTTTCAAATGTCATTTTCTGCGTTCGGACCATCAATTCGCCCACCGTGATCTAGAATTTGACTTCTCAACCGCTGGTACGGAAAATGTTTCTTTTTTTTTTTTTTGAAAATATAAAACTACTGAATTTAAAAAAGAGTAGCAAATTATGTCCTGGTAAATAAATATAAATAAATATCAAATAGAAATATATGATTAAATATATTTATTTTTTTAATATGTTTATGTTGAATAAACTAATATTATCTGACTGCTTAAAAAACTTCCATTTTTTTTTTTATACTTATTCCACGATGTGTTTTGGTTGAAAAATACAGCATTTCATAAATAAAGGAATAAAAAGATCATATTTTAGACAAATACCAAGGAATCTTAAAAGATCGGCGGCGCCCATTGATATGGGACATTTCAGCTGAGTCTAAAGAATACACTATAAAACATTAATGTTAACTAAAGAGACATATATTATCATACATGTCAATCTCATACCATTCTTCTCCATTCTTTGCTTGAATCTTGGAAGTCGTTATAAAAGTTAAAGCATTTACATGGGGAATAATATATAGCTTATTTACTGTATTTTCAGAGCAATTCACTGAAATAAAAAATAAAAAAAACATTTTAAAGTGTAATGTGTCTAGTCTTTAGTCTAATATACTAATTTACTTAAAGAAAGCAGCAATGATACGTTATTTTTCAGCTTAAAAAATTGCCTTAATGACATTTAGTTGAAACGGAAGCGCTGTTGAATGGCCACTTTTTTTATTTACTTCCGCTCATTAATATATACGTGACAAGTTATATTATTATATACATGATATTATATATACATGACAAGTTACCACCAATACACTAAATACGCCATATTCTACGTAATTCTATTGATTATTGCATAATATTTCATCAGATGAAATATAACTTTCTTATAAGATCTACATCGTTATTACAGTTTATACACCTATATTATAATTTATAAAAATCAGCTAATCGAACCAGCTTTAAAATGGTGCCATTTGTATTTGACAGGAATAGTAGTAAGCTAAGGTAAAAGCCGTGTGTAAACCTTTGCTTCATTTAGTTATTTTTTTTGTTTGTTACTGAAATCAGGAACAAGATTGGTATAGATAACAATATACTTCATGATATTGGTACTAGAAAACTCATTTAGTATGGTCACGTGAAAAGAATGGAAGAAACAAAGTAGCCAAAAATGATTGAAGAATATGGAGGCTACAAGGAAAAAGAAAGGGAGAGGACGCTCTCGAAGAAGATGGAAGGACATGGCTCAATGAAAAATAAACAAGCTCAATGAAACCATGTCCCAACCGAGAAAAAAGTTTAATATTTTGGTCCTTTTCGTCAAATAATTCCAAAAAATTATCCTAAGATTCCCCATAATTCCTCAATTTATCGATAGAATTTATGCTTTCATTGCAACACATTCATTCATAATAATTGGAAATATGCTAAATGACAAGACTAAACTACGCCATATTAAAACTAATTCTGTTGATAAGTGCATATTTCTTATTTCATATTTCATGCGAAGTATTGTATATAACTTTCTTTTAAGATCTGCAACGCTATACAGATTACACAACTATAACTGTGAAATAGAAAAAAAAACAAAATTTAATACATAATTCAGTGTGAAGATGAGGAGATAATGGAAATTAAGCCCTTCTATTCAGTAATATGTTGACAAATGTAGGTCGGTTTTGTGCGTTTGCATGCTATGTGTATGCGTGAAAGTGTGAAGAAAAAAACAGGATAAGTGACTTAAGGTAGAGAAGTGTATGTAGGGGTTTATTTTACAAGAGAGAAAATGTCACTACCGCCCGCCATCTCTTCTTCATCTTCTAGTTAAACAGATGAAGTGGTAGTAAATGTAGAAGAGCCTTACCTTCAAGCAACTTAACAAAGGAATCTCATTTTTCATTCACTTAATTCAACGGCTCGCGCAGTACCGCTCCATAGTCAACTCTTGTTCGCAACTTCGCCTAGCTGTAATGGGTACACTTGAAGATGAATAAGTTATTCATTCAACCATTTAAAGTTACATGCTTAAATTTGTTTCATAATACTCTAATGCTTTTTTTTTTTATTATTCATTACACAGCTCTTTTTTGTTTAGTTTTTATTATACACATATATATATTTCTTTATTTTATTTAGTACTTATTTATCTTATGTAAGTGCTTCATTTAACAAGAGAAAAGAGAAGAAAAAATAACTGTATTCAATTTCTTTCCAGGAAAGCATGGAACAATAGAAGTATACTTTAATAGAATTAGGTCTTCTACATCAATTGTCTCAAGAGAATTGAATTCATACTGCACTCATTCATTAGAAGTATATTTCCGCATTATTAGTATAATATGGAAATATAATAGATAAAGGAAGTAAGCAATTATTATAAAGTGGATGGCAGTAACCAGAAGCAATTCATCAAAATGAATATGTGAATGGGAAAGGAATTTGGATTGCTTATCCCCAGTTTTGCTTTATAAAGTTCGCAATAAGCTTTATTTTTCTTTTTAATTTTTTACATTCCTCTTTATATGCACCAAATCTTTTTACAAGCAAAAATGTAATAAAAATAAATTGTTCAAACAAAAAAAGGAATATATATATAATGTGTATATATAAGGAGCTTTCATTCAAAAATAAAATAACTTTATTTCAATTTAATTATTACAATTTAACTTAATTTTGCCATCATTTATCGCAGTTTTTCAAATATTAAATTTTGTAAGAATAAGTTCTAAAACAAGATCGATTACTTTTTAACCAAGTAAGGAGAAAATACTTTAAATTTGTGTTTTCTTTTTTTGTTGTTTTTTTGGATTACGATAAAGTGAAATATGTTGCAATAATTTTGGTGTCTTTAAACCTGTATTAGGCGTGCTTCTGGAATCTCAAATATTAGGGGCGGATGCCTGGCAGACTTTTAATTTAATATATTTAACTTTGTCATAAGTGGCTAAATTCTGTAATAAAATAAACAAACTAATCAAAATAAGTAACTTAATAAGTTTAATTAAGTGATTAAAAAAAAAAAAAATGATACGAAAGCATAATAAAACTTTAACGGAATCCATTAAGAAAAAAACTACAAAACAATATTGTGTTCTTCAAAAAAATAAGAAGGCTCTAGGCGCCAATGACCATAGATGTTGACGCGCCTTAAATTTAAAAAGAAACAATAAAAGTTGAAGATAAATTAACCAATACAATCTGAATTATCTGTATCTGAATTAAATTAATATTAAAGAGTTTCGAAGTTTTAAGCTATTCGCTGTTTACAGATAAATATTTTGTTCAATGTTGAATAAAAATCGATTTTTAATAAATTCTCCAACTGAACCTGAGGAGGTAGTATAGGTTTAGTGTAGTTTTGTAAAAAATTTATCCTAAAGTTGTTTAATATATGACATGATAACAGAAAATGTTGACAAATCATCCTTATCGAAAAAAGGATTTCAGCCATATGTGGATTTTTGTAGAGGAAAGGATGGAGCATTGATAGGAGGGGGACCGCAAGTAAGAAATAGATGGGCCGACTATTTCGACGAATTATTGAACATGCGTGATGAAGTTTTAGAATTAGGCGAAACACCAAGGGAGAGAGCGGTAGAATTAAATGAGGATTTCGTCGATTATCCAGAGAAAGAAGAGATATTGGAAATAATTGTGTCCTTAAAAAACAATAAAGCAGCAGATATTAATGTGATAGTAGCGGAACTATTAAAATTAGGAGTTGAAGTACTCTGGGATATGTTGTATGATCTAATACTCGATATAATATGGATCAAGGAAAGGATGCCGGACGAATGGTCAGTGGCAATAATATGTCCACTTTTTAAGAAAAGTGATAGAACCTGTTGTGAAAATTATAGAGGCATCGTGTTCCTGCCCGTTGTATATAAGGTGATGGCAAAATTGATTGCTAAACGTTTAACCCAGTATTCAGACAGGATATTAGGCGATTATCAGGCTGGTCTTCGCCAAAATCGATCAACCTCGGATCACATTTTTGCCCTGAGAACAATGCAATGGAAAAGTGCTATGAGTATATCATAGATCTACATCACATCTTCATAGACTTCAAGCAGGCTTATGGCAGTTTACATAGAGAAAAGATATTTGAGATCCTACAAGAGTTTGGAATCCCTTCCAAAATTGTTAATTTAGTTAAGATGTGTCTTCAAAACTCGGCCGCTAAGTTAAAGTGCAAGGAGGCTGCTCAGAAGAGTTCGTTATAAGTAAAGGTCTCAGGCAGGGAGATGCACTGTCGACCATTTTATTCAATCTCGCGCTAGAAAAAGTTATAAGACAAATGGATATGAATCCCAATGGTACGATTTTTAATCGTTCCATGCATTGCTTTAACGGAATCCATTAAATAAACAACTACAAATCAAAATTGTGTTCTTCAAAAAAATGAGAAGGCTCTAGGCGCCAATAACTATAGATGTTTTAAGCTATTGACTGTTTACAGATAAATATTTTGTTCAATGTTGAATAAAAATCTATTTTTAATCAATTCTCCAACTGAACCTGAGAAGGTAGAATAGGTTTAGTGTAGTTTTGTAAAAATTTTGTCCTAAAGTGGTTTAATATATGACATGATAACAGAAAATGTAACAAATCATCCTTACCAAGAAGACATAATGGGCAACAATAAGACATAAAAGAAGAAACAATTAAGACAAATTATCAAGAAGACATAATGGGCAACAATTTTCAGGGGAAAACTTGTAAAATATACCTTTAACTAATATTCTGGGGTGTTTTTTTTGAAATTAGTCTCATTTGGCTGGCGGCCCTGACCATCTCAGTGTCTTTTTTGTACCGAATATAGCCTTAACCTTCACCTTCAAGTAGTAAACGCTATATAAACTGTCATAAGCCTGCTTGAAGTCTATGAAGATGTGATGTAGATCTATGTTATACTCATAGCACTTTTCATGCATTGTTCTCAGGGCAAAAATGTGATCCGAGGTTGATCGATTTCGGCGAAAACCAGCCTGATAATCGCCCAATATCCTGTCTGAATACTGGATTAACCGTTTAAGCAATCAATTTTGCCATCACCTTATATAAAACGGGTAGCAACGCGATGCCTCTATAGTTTTCGCAACAGGTTCTATCTCTTTTCTTAAAAAGCGGACATACTATTGCCACTGACCATTCGTCCGGCATACTTTCCTTGATCCATATATCTATCCATATTAGATCATACAACTTATCCCAGAGTACTTCAACTTCTAATTTTAATAGTTCCCCTACTATCCCATTAATACCTGCTGCTACCTCCCCTACATATTCATTGTAAAAAAATTGTAAGTAAGCTGGATTTACTACTTGAACTTTTAATTTAAACATTACGTTTAAGATATGGAAAAATATAAATATATCTCTTTAATGCTTGTTTTTAATAAATATTTTTATTTAAATCATTTCAACTTAATAATAAATCAATTGATTGCGGCTTACTTTTAAATAATAATAAAAATAAATAAATGTCATATTTAGTTAATATTTATGAAAGCTTGTTTTTTTTTACCAAATTTCCCTAATAATTTTGAGAAAAGAAAACTTGAAGATTAAGTTATTGTATGTCAAATGTCAATAAGACAGTTTTATCTTTAACAGTTGCGCTGAAGCACCTTCATTGTGTTATTATTTTCGACAAGAAGCTGTCATTTACCTTTAGGTTAGGATACGTGTACAATAAACGTTTATGTTATATTGTCAAACTCTATTTGACCTCCTTTTGTCCTTTATCAAATAATAGTTTTATTTTTATCATCTTATTTGCTGCGTATATATTTTTAAAAAAAGCGTTAAATATTAATTTATAAAGATAACAGCCATTTTTTGGGATTTAATTAGAAAGGATTAGTTTAAGATAAATCAATAATTAGTAGCAATATTATCTCTACAGTTTATGATGTACAAAATATCTCTAAATTGGAAAGTCACAGAAGCTTAAACTTGATATTCGTTTAGTACCATTCTACATGCATCCGGCATGAAGTTTAGAGTAAAAGTTCATAGGAATTGCGTCTTCATGGAATAGTTTCTTTGTTTTCATGATTTTCTCGGGAACAGTTCCGCCAATTTTCTTTAAACTTTGCACAAAACAACCATACACATAAATGTCCGCCGCCACTTCTCTAATTGAAACAGTGAAATATTTTTCTAGTTAATCGTTTTTGGAGTTTTGAAGAGGAGAATTCTGGAGGTGTTGCAACATTAAACTTCTCTCTGAAATACCAGTTTGATGTACGGTCCGATCGCTTATACAAATATTGAAGGTAAATCGATTATATTGTCACTGATTTAGTTCAACGTTGACGTATTGAGCAAAACTAGCCAACAGGCTCCTTTTACAGTAGGACATTTTGTGTGTATATGATAACTCGACCTAAACTTTTTATCGAGTGGAGGCTAGTGTTCTTGTGAAAGTATTTAAGACCCTACATATTCATTGTATGCATATAATGCACAATTATTCCGGTGAAGGCTCTAAAGTTGTTAACCTAGCATCGTGAAAAAAGTGGGGAAATACAGTTGGTAGCAAACCTTGATAGCAAAGGCCAGAACTAAACGGTGGTAGGAACGTGACGTCCGTACCATATGCCACCAATACAAATCGCTAACTCGCAAGCCTTAGCCCTTCAGGACTGTTGCGCCATAAATAATATGAAAGAGAGGATGGAAGTGAGCTTACCTTTACCAGAAATATTTAAATAACAAAGGCCCCAAAATTCAGCAAGATAGAGAAGAGTACTTTTAAGAGGGTGAATCAAACAGATATTTTATTAGAGTGTAAAAATTACAAAAAATTCAGCTCATAAAAAGAATGTAACTCTTATTGTACAAATGGGAAAGAATTTCAGAAGCCAAAGAAAGGAATTCATTACACTAAACCGGATAATAATGCCGAGTAAACACCAGTACCGCAAGAATTTTTGTAACATGCTAACACGAAAATTATAAACTTGACCTCAAATAAAAGAAATTTGGTGTATAATTAAATGAGGAAGCAAATTATAATGTGATCTGCTTCCAACCTAAGTCAGACAATACCTATTTATACGAATAATTTAATGTTCTTAAACGATATCTCAATTTGTCCAGCTAATATTTCTTTTACAATCTTTTTTCAATTATTATAGAAAGATCTTCAATATCATCTGGATTTTTAAAAGATTCAGAGAATTTATTTGTTGTTGTGGTGGTTGGTTCCGCAGAGCTGGAAAGCATAGAGACAGTTTCCGTGATAGCCTGCTTCATTTTGTGGTCATCGACCGGTTCACGGGCGTTCGCCCATCTGCAGGATTCGTTTTTCAGACAGGTCTTGTGACAACACAGACTTGCACAGAGCAAATTCAGTTTACACACTGACTGGTATTTTTAATTGTATTTAAAACTAAACTCTTAAACTAGGTTAAAAGGACCTATGGTAATGGTAACTGGGTGGGAAAAGGAACACATGTTTGGGTTGTTAAAGGGGCAAATTTTCCTTAAAATGGAAACAACACGTGGGGGTCTAATTTTTAAACTCTGTTGTTGGAGGGAGATTCACTTTACACTTAACTAAACAAAATAATTTTTTTAAATTGATTAAATTATTATTAAATAATTAATTATATTATATTTGATTTTTTATTTTCGATTTGTTATTTGCTTTTATTTTCAAATTTTATTTTATTTTCTTCATTTTATTAATCTAATTTTTATTATTCTAATCGCTTAATTTCAAATTATGTTAGTTTAAATCGTTATCTAATTTAATTTTAAATTTATTTTGTTTAGTTAATTGTAAACTGAATCTCCCTCCAACAACAAAGTTTAAAAATTAGACCCCACGTGTTGTTTCCATTTTAATGAAAATTTGCCCCTTTAACAACCCAAACACGGGTTTCTTTTTCCCATCCAGTTACCATTACCATAGGTCCTTTGACCTAGTTTAAGAGTTTAGTTTTAAATACAATTAAAAACACCAGTCAGTGTGCAAACTGAATTTGCTCTGTGCAAGTCTGTGTTGTCACACTGCCTGAAAAACGCATCCTGAAGATCGGCGAACGCCCGAAACCGGTCGATGACCACAAATGTAGCAGGCTATCACGGAATATGTCTCTGAATTTTTTTTGTTAATATCCAATTTGTAAAGATTGAATTTATTCTTTCTGAAGAATCATTACATAACTTTCATTCACAATCTTTCATTCACAGAGCGTGAACTTTACCCAGAAAATCAAAGGATATTTGGGAAGAGTTCAATAGGAAGGAAAGATTCAAGCTGAATTTGCACATCAAAGAAGAAATAAGAGATCACTATATCTAAGCTGGTCTCTAATAAAACGTATCCAGGATATTTAAAGCCTCCTTACAAGTCTTTAATCCTAATGAATCTCCAAAGAGTGGAAGTCAAGCTTCCTAAATTTCCGTACAGCCCTCACGGTTTGGTCCTTAATTTGAAAGCCTGAGTCAAGTACATCTACTCACTACGAATTAATCTTTGAATTCTTTGGCCAGGAGTTGCTTTGCACGGAATCTAAATCTTATCCCATCTTTCATTCGGCCAACGATATACTAATGCCATGTTAGAACAATTTCATGGCTTGGATTCTTTGACAACGTGTATTTCTTGTTTTTCTCCCATTATTTTTTTTCATGCTACTTAAATTTTTACGACTTGTGGGAATTTGGAGAACTGATTTCCGATACTGCCAACACTGGGAAAGCACCAGTAAGATAACTCCGCCTAATCCCATCACAATTATGTTGATTTAAATCCAGATAATGTGAGGGGGATTCAGGAGTTTAGATGTTCGAGCGGGACAAAATGGTGATCTGTCGAATGACAGCTCACGTTGAAGTGTTACTCGAACTCCTGTTCTGGCGCAATATGTTTGGTTCTAAATCTTTCAACAGAGCAATTGGACCAGCAAAAAGACTAGTTTTTCCTTTTACGATTTAATGGCGAAAGAAAGACATCATTATTACTGCCAAATCCATGTATGCGTGCTTAATGATAACTATATTAAAACAAGAAAAATTAGAAATTTTATATATCCACAAATGATTAATTAAAGAAGGGATAAGTAAGCAACGACAACATAGAGAGTGAGTGAATGTAAAAATTAAAGGAAATGCAGATTAGAATGTAGACTAGTTAAAAAAGTAGCTCGACACTATGTGCAAGGAAACGTTATAGAGTAGGGAAGTAGATGATCAAATCAGAAAAGTCAGCTTTAAGAAAATTACTAAGGTGGGGGCACGTATATAAGGCAAAAGAAGAGAAGATTACAAAACGATCACCCGACGAAGGAAGATGGTTCAAGTGAAAATAGAGAACGTAAAAAGGAAAAAAAAAAATTGGTGATTGAATAATAAAAAGGCGAAGGTTTTCTTGAAGACTGAGATTACAAGTAAGAAAAATATTAAGTAATTGACTGAGGAAGAAGCTAAGAGGATTAAGAAATGAAAAAGAAATGATTGATTGAAGAGAATAGACGGCAAGTTAAACAACGAAAATGAACCAATGGAAAGAGAGAGAGTGACTTAATGGTTAATTGAAGGGGAATTTTGTGGATAAAAAAGTCTAATAAAGAAGAAGATAAAATATGAAGAATAGGGAGAAATAGGTTCAATTTTATACTGAAACAATGATTAAAAAACAGTACAAGTTTGACTTAAATTAATGTCATGCTTATTTATTCAGGCGAGCTTAATGACTATTTGCCTAATTAGATGTAATGTCTGGAATGGAAGCACTTCATTTGATTTATTCAGCATTGGGATCCAATCAATTACTCTATACTATTAATATTTTTCCATCAAATATAAATTTAACAGTGATCCGCAAGTGTAGAACTGGGTTGATCCGAGATAACCGGTGCTCATAATCCTGCAAAACAAATCTATACTTAAGCGTGACATTGGAGTCATAATGGGTCGAGATGGTTGTTTTATAAGAACGATTTGCCAATTCTCTTCATTTATTAAAATAAATCCTAAGAACTTACTATTTAGCACAGAAGTTGATTCCAATAGCAAGAACAGAGATATTTGCAAATGCTTCAACGTAGAACGGGTTTATACTTAAAAATACGGCATTGTATTTGGCTAGAACCATTAGAGGTAGCCAAAAAAGCCAAAGAATTTTGTACTCCTCCTTTTCAAGATTTCACTGTGGACTAAAGCTTCTTCAGCAAATTGTCGCAGCCTGACCGTATTCACAGGCTATTACCCCGACTCTGTAACTGAACCAGTGCTGAAAGATGGAAAGGAATACGAAACAATATTCAAAAATTTGGATTAAATTAAATGACTTTTTGTTTTCAGTTGAAATGATTACTGCGGAGAAATAAAACTATGTTCCGGAAAAATTGATTATAGGGGTTTCTGGGGGGGTACATGCAAACAGTTACATAATATTTAATTACATTTTAATTAAATTAAAATCAATCAGATTTGTTAAAAATTACAGCAAGAAAGAATTGTATTTGTTTATAAGTTACTTGTGATATTGCATTATTAAACCATGTTTTACTTTCGTAAACTTAATTCATAAATTTAATTTTCACTTAAGAAAGATTTTAGTTAGAACTCTTTCTAGTGTAAATTCAAAACTGGCCATCAGTCACAACTATCCACTTCTTCTTAATAAGAAGTGTAAGAACAAAGTAATTAACGTAGTGTCTACTAGTTCAGTTTGTACAAGGATATCTTACAGCTCTTCCGTGTCTAATGGTGATAAAGGTAATCTTTTTAGAAATAATAAGATTTTTCCATAGCACTCATAAAACGAGGATTATTGCGGACCCAACTATCGATTCAATAATCCCCATTAATATGTTGTCTTCATGTAGGTCTGTGAACTGAAAAAAAAAAAAAATGAGGAATCTATTTAAACATCGTTTGCCGATCTAATTAAGCCCTTTCATAAAAAAAAAAAAATATATATCTAACCTCATACTATGCAATTCAAAGTTAGGACAAGTGTGAGCGCGCAGAAAACATAATTGCTTAAGTTGTGAAGATTAAAACAGTACGATCTCATCTTATTTTGCTTCAAAAATTGCTATATTATAAGTAAGTATTTATAAGTTTCGCCTTAAAAATCCTATCTTGCTACCTCATAGACAAAGCACAAGCAAATATTTCTTGAATAGTAGAAAAAAATTGAAAGCTTTGAATTGTGTAAGAGATTCTTACAATGACCTTAATTCGCCTAATAAAACGTGTATATAAAATAAAAACAACTCAACCATACTTTGAACTGTCTTCCACTTTATCTCATCCGGGCCTTTCTTCAAATCTGATGTAACAGTTATATTGCATTTCTCAAATAAAAACTCTTAAAACGTGAACATTTTTTGATAGACAATAGAAAGCATTTACAAACACGAAAAACATATGAATCTAAAAATTATGCGTTTTTAAATTAAGTTTTAAACTTATATAATGATTTATTTAAAATTATTAAATTTTTGACAATACTTCCAACAAAAATTACAAGACATAAATAATTACCAGTGCCAGGTGATGTTTGGGAATAGCCAGTTAAGGTGATTTACTACATATTACTGACTTAATAAGCTGATGAAGCTTTTAGAAGTTTTCATAAATCTCATTAAGTAATAGCCTATAAAAAGTTATTTTATACAGAGAGTTTTCACTTTATATATCTTTAACAAGTCTCGTTTTCCTTGTCAGAAAAATAAACTGTAACTTGTATTTAGTTTAAATAAGCGAATATTTCCTTGTTTAATTATACTACATATAACTACGCTTAATAATTCAACTAAGGGAACATTCTATGTGTTTAGTGGATCATATAATTGGAGTTTCTGCTTCAAATCACAAATTATTGTCTCTATTCTGCTATTATTAAGCCCTTATATAAATTTATTATTATGATTTTATCTCTATACCACGTAAGTTTTCATTTCAATTCTATATTAATTCCAGTTTATATAGTTTATATTTAAAAGCAATCTCATAGCAAATAAAAAAAAGTCCAGTGTAACCACCCACACGATTTTATCGCGCCAATAACATACAACCATCAACCCCCACATATATTTGAAATTTAATGCCACAAACTTCGCAAAGCTGTCTGAAAATAAACTTTTTTTTTCTTTTTTTTTTGAAAAATGCTTGAAATAAAAGGTAATAGGTTTAAATCTGGGCAGTGAGTATTTGAAGTGTAAAGAAAATCGTTATAGCAGTTTTTCGTGCCTACCATTTACCTATTATTTACCGCTACTTTCAGATTAGTTGCGGATTTGCTACCTCTGACTACTCGCTGGCCGGCGCCGGAGTTCCTCAGGGTTGTATACTTGGTCCGCTTCTTATACTGTATTCACTTCAGATCTATCAAGCTATACAAACACTCTTCTTTGCACTTACGCTGATGACACTGCCATCATTGCATCCAGCTCTGATCCCATAACTGCTTCCACTCTCTACAGAATCATTTAAATAAAATTGAATCTTGGGCCAAAAAATGGCGGATTAAACTCAACCCACAAAAATGTCAACAAATCACCTTTACTCTGCATTGTGCCTCCAGTCCTTCAGTAACCTTCAACTCAATAACACTCTCTCTCCTGCAAACTTAGTTCGCTACCATGGGATGTACATCGACAAAAGTCTACTTGGAATCCACATACGAAACTAAAAAGACTGAAACTTAAAAGAACGGAATAAGTTACTACTCAGACTAATACGAAGACGATGGAAACTGCCTCTCAAATACAAACGATTAATATACAACTGTATACTCAAACCGATGTGGACTTACGGACTTGGATTGTGGGATTCAACCAAGCGCTCAAATTCCCAGAAAATTCAATTTTTTTAGTCAAAAATGCTCCATTCTATGTCTCTAACTCTACCCTCCATAACGATCTCGAAATCCCATATGTATCTGAAGCTGTCAAAACTAAATATAAAAAATTCTATGGACTCTCTTATTTTCAACTCTAATCCTTTTGTTGAAAATCTCTCCTCCTCAACGATACCAGATAATCCACCCCGTCGATTGAGCCGCTGTTGGCCCCGTCATCACCTCCAGCAATAAGAAGTAATTCCTGTGAAAGTGTTTCCGTTAGGTAGCTTCTCTCCTCCAGCTAACACGTCATTCATCATCATACATCATTATATTCACTTATTATACGGTTAACCGATTTTCTTGAAATTTAGGAATGTTAACGATGCTTTTAATGTATATTAATATTATGTAGAGTAAAATCATAGATTGTACTGGGGTGGTACTTTAGAAGAATGTATAATGCTACTTTTCCCCTAAGAACTCCCCCCAAAAAAATCAATTTTCCCAAGAAAAATCTGTCAAAATAAAAGTGATAGGTATTATGTGTCTAAATAATATATGAAATTAAAAAAAATCGTTGCGAATCGTGGAATCGAGAAAATCGCAAAAAACTGAAAAAAAACAAACAAAACAATCAAGTCGCAATTTACGATTGATAGTTTTTCGTGGTAAATATATAATAAATGATTTATCATTTATTAATTTAAAAATATGATATTACTTCATATTAAAAAAAATTAGGAATATTGCAAAGTTTAGTTGAAAAATGGAAATATAATCAACATTAATAAAATAATATATATATATTTTTTTTATTTATTTTTTTAAGGCATTTGATAGATAATTGTGTGTGAAATTGATAACTATAGTGGTGTCTGTTGAGTGGGAGTTGATGAACGATTGGGTGCGACTCTTTCATTCACCCTCGCCCTCACAAAACACACACACACACACACACACACACACACACACACACCCAGTTTGGACATATCACGATGAAATATTGAGAATAGAAATGCTGGGATGGGAAAGTTAGACGGAGAAAGTAACGTGGCAGCAAGGGACCGATATAAATCTTAAACAATTACTAAAATAGGATACTCAGTAAAACAGCGTATTCACCATTTAAGTAAAGCAATTTTATATATTTAAATAAGTTTGGTAAAAATATTGCCCCCCTCCCCACCCCAAAAAAAGGAAGTCGAAAGCAATTTGGTTAATTTAGGGAATGTGAGAAGAGAGAGAGAAAGAGTGATTCAGTGATACAAAAAGTTCTGTTATCATAATTACGGTGATAATAATATGTTTTTTTTTAGTAATTGATATTAAGACTGAAAGATCAGTGATTAAAAAAAAAGTAAAAGAAGAGTTAACAATCCGCCTCATCAATATTTATCGGATATATCTTTAAAAGAATCGAGAAGAACCTTCTATAAACGAACAATAAGACGTTGTCATGGATGCCAGAAATATAGAAAAATATTTTACTTGTAATATCAAGAAAAATATAACATTCCTTGGCAAAAGGGACTATTCAGGTAGAAGACCATCATTGTCTTTTAGAGTTCATAAATCACCTTGTTAGCATTGTGTACCCCTTCTTCTCACAGGGGAAGATTTTAATGAACAATTAGAAGGCATTCTTTTAAGACAGTCTGAATCAGACATTCTACGAGTAGACATCAATGCCAGTTTAAGTTAAATCAATCTAGCTTCATTATACTTACAAGCATATTATTGTGATATTGAAAGTTTAAATTCTTTTAGAGAATAATATAATCATTAAAAGAAAAAAATGAAATGTTATTGGTGTGATATTGTTTAGTGAAGTTTGTGTAGCACGAGCGGTTTTGTAAAGGGCTTATGAGTATATATGTTTAAGAGAGAAGTATTAGTAATAATCAAGAGAGCACCACTGTTTTTAAAATAATTATATTATTCTCTAAAAGAATTTAATCTTTACAATATGACAATAATATGCTTATAAGTATACTGAACCTAGCTAGCTAGATTGATTTAACTTAAACTGGCAATGATGTCTACTCGTAGAATGTCTGATTCAGACTGTCTTGAAAGAATGCCTTCTATTGTTCGTTCAAATCTTTCCCTGTGAGATGAAGGGGTAGAATGCTAACAAGGTTCATGAACTCTAAACGACAATGGTGGTCTTCTGCTTGAATAGTCTCTTTTGCAGCGAATGTTATATTTTCTTGAAATTACAAGTAAAATATTTTTCTATATTTCTGGCATCCATGACAACGTCATTCCAAACCATTACATTTCAGTTTATGAAGAATATTACTTTTTTTTGAAAAAATCTTATAAATTAAAAGGTATCTGAACTAAGCCTGATTTTTATAACATAAAATACGGCTTGTCTTAAGCTTTTGGTTACATGGAGTCCCTTTGGGGTAACAGTGGCCAAGCCTATAGATCCACGGTTAAATTTAATCTGATTATCTGGATAATTTGGTCGATTTTCCAAAGGTCAAATATTCGCTCAAATGTAACTTGAAAAATATCTACAGAATTATAGAGAAATCTGTATATGGATACAAAATCAATAGATGAGAGTAAATATGTGGTTTTGAAGTAAAAATGCGGTCTGAGTGATCAGTTCACTCAGTTGTGTCTCCAAGATTATGTCTTTAAACGTAGCCATTCTTATGTATTTGAAAAGTTCCAGATAAGCTTTCCCCTAATAATAAACTATAAGATTATTATGATCTTAAGTCAAGAAAATAGAATGTAAATCCACTAAGACGTCCAAACTTCAACATTCCCAAAAATTGAGTGTGAATTGAAAAATGTAATATATTATTTGTCTTTACAAGTACTGAACTGCTGAAGGCGATTAAGTTGGAAGGGCAGAAGATTGTGATACTAAATCGATACACTAAATAGACTAAGCCTCATATACCGCCATCAAATAGTGATGATTCATTGAAGGAATCCCAGGATTGTGATGAAATTAACACCAATTTGAGAACTGTGTTAGTATAAAAAAAAAAAAAACGATGCCACGATATCGGTTAGATTTAGGTGAAGATATAGATAAAATAGACGGGGCATTTATATATAGGTGCCTTTAAAGCCACTGCCCTGTTTGTAGGATCAATGGTTGTAGGGATGTAAATCTGAATAAACTTGTTGAATGTTATAAAAAAAAAAAAATATTGACTGTGAGTGTTCCTAGATATCTTCCTAAATTTTCAATAATGATCAAGAGTCAGTACTATCTAAATTTTAAACCAATCATTTGTGTTTAATTATTATTATTATAATTCTAAATCAATCTTTACAATAAAAGCATTAAATAAAATAAAGGAAGGGATCAGTACAACGGTAGCGTATTAGACTCTAACGCTGAGGTCCCGGATTCGAATCCAGCGCTGCCTCTTAGATTTTTTCTTCCTAGGAGCAGCTCTTACAGCTCACTGTTGGGTGATGAACAGTGTTGTCTTTAACGAGAGAATATGGTCCGGAGGCCGGCAGTGCACTAGGAATGTTCCAGGTGCCAATAACTGTACATGTTGACGCGCCTTAAATTAAAAAAAATAAATAAATAAAAATAAACAGAATTGTTATGGGAACAATTGATGTTGCAATATCGATCAACATTCGATTAATTAAAAAAAAAAAAAAATGTTCCCCTTGAAATTCAAATTGTTAATTACAAGTTATAGTATTAAAGAGAATCACTAATTCAATAACACAACCATTTGGTGACGCCCAAACTATAAACTGAAAACCAATGGATAAATAACTAAAGTAAACTCTATGTTGAATGGAGGTTGGATTATTGCTTATAATAGGATTATACGACTGGATGACAACAAAATTGTACAGTTAAATACATTCTCTAGTTGAAATAAATGTTCATTTAATTAGTGTTTGTTTTGCTTCTATATTTACGCCTGAATGAATAATTTATTTATTATTTCCTCACATACCTAATTAACCTATCAAAATTGTTTTGAAATTAAGTTTTTCTATAAAATTTAGTTTTAAGGTTCCATGAAACAGAAAATGATATTTTTAGAAATTGATCTGCCCATGAGATGATATGTAGAAACTTATGTTCTGTTAGACTTCCTAACAAAAGATGGTTACCATGAGCGACTGAATCAGTTTCAATTTCTGTATTCTCTAAAAAACTACTTCAATTTTTTTTTTAAATTTATTAATGTATCATTCATTCCTTCCATCATTTGCTAACGTGAATTCGAAATCATAGGCAAAATATCAAAATACTCAAAAGTAGAGATATGAAAAAGTACTTCGAACATTTTCTCATAGGTGCTCAAAATATTCTCCTCTCGCTTCAATGCTCTTATCAAGGCATTTTTCACAACTTGAAGGTTTCAAACCATTCATCCGAAAATAAGTATTTAAAAACCCATTATAATGAACAAATAGCCTCTTTTGAATGAAACTGTATACCTTGCAATGGAGTTTGAAGAAAACCAGAAATTACACAAGGCTAAATCGGAAGAGTTAGATGGAGTTTAGTAATTTTAATCGTATTGTCAAAAACTCGACAATCGAACTGGCAAGTCTCAGGAGATATTATCATAGTGGAACAGCATTAAATGCTCTGATGTCCTGAGCGTCGTGTATTTGACGCGGGCTACTAGTACACCAGTTTGCTGCAACAATCTTTTGCCCATTCAACTTAATAGCCTTCAGTAGTCGAGTATATATAAAGACAACTGCACCCATTACATTTTTCAATTCATGCTATTTTTAAATTGTGTCTTTTGTAAATTTATGTCTCCATTGGTGAAAACAGTCTCGTATTTTGTCTAATGTTTGTGTGAGAGAAGTAAAACTTCAATTCATCTCCTTAAGTAACAAGAATAGATTATTGAATCTAGGAATGTCGTTTGAGTAAACTGTTAACAGGTTGAAGATATGAACTAAGCTCTGAGTAACCTGCCTTGATAACTCATCGAATACCGGTTGGTCGAATTAATTATTACTACAAATGTTCTGTTTTCTGTAGAAATGAAGTCAGTATTGCTTTTAAGTAATGCAAAGTTTGGATGAGTATAGTTTGTAGAGATGTCCATCGTGCATCGTGCCATACAGTGACGAATGCAGAAAAGCAAGTGTCCAGAAAGCCGAGTTGTTTCTGATGAGTACGTCTGTCGAGTATTGTTTCTGTTCAAATCCGGTCACAATTAGTTCAGCTACTCGTTGAAAGTGCTGATGTTGAATGAGATTTCCGAAATCCAAATTGATAGGATGACATAATTTTGTGTTCGGTTAGATCTGAAGTCGGGGAAGAAAACTTATTGGTCGGTACTGGAAGGTTTGTATATCCAACTTTGTGGAAAACTATTATCAGTGCAGTTTTTCCATCTCTTGGGGGCAGTGTCCGATACGTAGAGAATAGTTGTATGAGTAAGACTTTTAATCAGATACAACTGTCAGTGAATAGATTAGAATAGTTTATCAGAATAGTTTAATTCTGGTGAATACGTTACATGAAAAAGCAAAGATATTTTTTTCTCCATCAACAGCGAGATAAGTGAAGAAATGTTTGTGTTATAATTTATATCCAGGCTTCTTAGTTTCTAAGATTTAGTGCGACATTACCAGATTCTTTCAATTGTTACCCACCAGTTTCTGTAATTCATCGATCATTGAGGGTGTCTGGTAAACAATGAGCAAAATGTCGACTATCTGGATACCGATCAGTCCAAAGGAAAAAAACAAAAGCAAGCAATGTGGGCCCAGTTATAGAACTACGAAGTTTATGCTCCCTTTAAGTGTACTGTTCTATGCAGTGCAGAAAGTTCGGTTGTGATTCTGCCCACTGGTTTGTTGCCCACATGAACATTACAGCAGAATATGAACAGAATATGTTTGCTTGAAATACAAACAGCTGGTTGTTTTGAGAGAGGCACTTAATGAAATGACAATATTTAATTTGCCCTGATAATTATACATACATTTGAATATAACTAAAGAAATAATTATTTACTCACAATTCTGAGGAAACAAATTCTCTTGAAACTGGGGATTTTTACTAAAAGTTTGGTTCCTTCTCTCCTCCTGAAATAGCATTTTACTGGAAACTCCAACGTCAAAAACTCTAACTTACCAGAACCTCGAAAATATCAATTTCACATTGGAAGTTGAAGAAAATAAGATGATCAACTTTTTATATTTAGGACAAAGGAAAAGTTCGAATTTGAATTTTTTTGAAAAACCAATCATCAACATTTACACTTATCCAATCCACTCAATCATCCTTGGAACTACAAAATCGCCAGCTTAAGATGTAAGCTTTTGAAATGTGGATTTTTAGAAGAATGCTAAAGATATCGTGGAAAATTTAAGTATGAAATGAAAATCTACTGAAAAGATTGGATTGTTAATTGTAAAGATTATGTGATTGTATAGTGGAAGAAACAAATGAAAGAAAATAAGAATTTTGAAAATAGTTTAGTGAAATAATTATGTTAATTTCAGCTAGTTCAAATAGTTATTTTAGTGAAGGGGAAAGAGCCAGGTACTCTAATTTAGGTCAATGCTACTGAAAAGATAAAGGGACAAGAAACGTTGGGATAAGACACACTCCCTCCAGACATACCAGCTTTATTGGAAAAGATTTGTACTAACAGAAGGCATTCTTTCAAAAGAGTCTGAAATATACATTCTAACAGAACACTTCAAGAATCGCTATCTTAGCATTAGTGCCAGTTGTAAGTTAAAACATAAGAGTCTAGTTTCAGTATATCAATAAGCATAATAATTGTGATATTGTAAAGTATTTGAATTTACTTAGAGAATAATATAATTATTTCAAAAACAGTCTTTTACTTATTTCTTAATACTTCTATCTCTATCTTAAACATACACACAAGCCCTTTACAAAACCGCTCACGCCAGAAACTACCACAAGCTACTAGCAACATCACCAATTAAATTTCAATTGTTAAAAATAGTTATAAGAAGGAAGCTTGAATATTTTGGGCAGGTGACACGACATACTGAAAAATACAAGCTTCCATGTCTAATATGTCTAACATACGAAGCTAAATGAGATTCCGGAAGAAGAGGAATATTTGGTTGAAAAATCGTCGGTAGTGGAACAGATGTCAACGAAATCCATTATTTGGAGTAGCTGCTGACAAAGTAAAGTTATGACAGTGCGCTATAGAGGCTCCTAGGAAGAAAAAAATCTAAGGGCAGCATAGCTAAACTTGAACCAGGGAGTCCAGTACGCTAACTACTTAGCTGTTCCCTTCCCTAAATTTACACAATTATGCCCAATTTTGTTGCTACTAAATTTGTTAGTATTACTGCATAGTCCTATTTCTTAACTGTATATGACAAGGAAATTGGTGTATAGTAAATGAATCTTTCTCCATTCTTTTAACCAACTACTCTGCTTCAATTCCTGTCAGGAATATTTATGTATTTTAAATATCACTTACATTCACTTTTGGTACCGTTTAACTAAAGTAACATAACCAAACATTTTATCAATAACATTCTTAAATCTAAGTGAGATTGTGCGACATTAGGAAAATTAAAAGAGACACCGCTGTTAACAAGCAGTATTGTACCAATTTCCAAACAGTTCTGTTACTAAAAAGTGATCACAATTAACATTTAGTAGTATTAACAATTAATAATTAATGACCGAGGTTGGTTATGGTTAACAGTTTGTTAAAATTTAACCACTTGGCCAACTTGGTCTGAAACGCATTCTCTGGTCTATTCAGTGAATTCAAATAATTTAGACCCAGGAGATTATATTATATATTCGTAAAGGTGTCCTTGTTTCGAAAAATTTTTACATTATTATGAACAGATCTAAAGCAGGCAACTTTGTAGATTGTCTCTTTACTTTTAGAATAACCCTCTCGTACTTCCTGGGTTATTGAATTCGCAAAGAGTGTTACATTTGAATATATAAAATTCAATATGAAAAGAAACGGGCTAGTTTATAAAAAACAAAAAATTAAATTTAAATGATCAATTTTAACACCAAAAATGACCAAAAGAAGTTTTAAAGTAAAAACATAATGAATTCGTTTATATTTTCTAATCATCGAAACTAATTACGCAGTAAATAAAGTAATCATCAGGAAAAGCATGAAGAATAGATAGTTGATAAGGGAGGCGGTACATATTAAATGGCATCCAATCTAGGAATTGTTGTGAACTTGTGGCGGTGACAACCATTACTGGTACAATAGCAAAGTAACTGTTAGGAAGATTTAAGTGAATTGGTGATTTAATTAGTTTAATGATTCATCAAGTGGAAAGTGTAAAACAATGATATTGATCCTGGCAATTTATCTAATCACTTTTCTTCATTCAATATTGTAACAATCACTAACCAACGAAGTGCAGTATCCCTTTAAAGTTTATTAAAGATCACTTATTTTTTCACCTCATCTTTATTTAACTGCCATTTCATTTTCCACTATCTATTAAATAAATCCTTCTTATACCACGAGAGTGTCTGACTTCCTTAATGTCAAAATAACCAATATTATGATGAATGCTTTACTTGAAGTTTTTAATAGTGAAAAGTTTTTAAAGAACAAAGTTAACTTTCATACAATATATCGGCTTTACAAATGTCTATAACAAAAAACCGAAAGGGCTCCCCCTTCCTATAAAACAAAAAAAAGCTGTTTAACGAAAGTGGTTGCACGGAAATAGAAGTTTGATGAATAATGTGCCAAAATAAAAAAACTTTAGGAAACTCTTTTATATAGACTTAAGAACTTTTAAAAGTCACACCTTTCTCATAGCTGTTATATTTTTTGTTTTGTCATAAAACTGGAACCATTTATTCATTTGTGCAACTATTATAAAATAATGCTAGATTTTGTTCAACACTATTTTGTACCTCTCACTAGTTTTATGTCTATATGTTTTATTTGTTCGCCTTTCTCTTTGAATTACGCTTTGATCTAGATACACCTAGCTCAATATGGCCCTGTATCGCTAGATAAGACCAAAAGTTTGTTTAGAAGGAGTGTGTTCAAATATACACAAAATTATACACAATAACGATCCACATCAGACCGCAATAAGTTTAAAATATCGTTCAAACAGTTAATCAACATAATGACTAAAACATTTAAGTATGTCATGACGTTTATAATTGGCCAAAAACAAATAACATAACACAAATATAATTAAAAAATAACCAAATAAACTCTATGCCTAGTTTTACAATTATTCTTACAATTTGTTGGGCCCAGATCTAATAAAAAATAAATTCACTTACGGTCCGCGAGGTTGCAACCTTTTCTGTGAAAAATACCTCTTTAACTAGCGCTATATCAGTACTCTTACACAATAAGCTTGGTAAATAATATTTTTTAGTGAATTAGCACATTAAGTGGCTACTGAGGTTCACACAGACCAAGAAACGTAAAGTGACTGCGTTTAATAGAATCACCTGATTTGAATATATGGCCACCTATCGATATCGCCACTATTTGGTTACCGGCGGTATCGATGTTTTCGAAATTTCCTCAGCATAGAGGGGCGACTTGATGTCGTTATTAAATAAGATCCTCAACAAGTTTCTTGCTAACACCTTTTAAAAACCATCTGATTGACGTCCTAATCAAGTCTCCGTAATCAATTTTCATGTCTCTCAACTTGATTTCGCTTTTTTTAATAAAAAATTTTCAATCCTCAAATTATTTCTAGCAATCCCTCCTGCCCCCCATGTATACTGTTTCAATATATCTTTCTATTCGTAGTATTTTATTATTGCTGTTAATATTATTGTATATTAAATTTAACATATTGTTACATTTGTGGAGCAATGGGAATTAATCTCACTGCTCATAATAAAAAATGCATCTATATGTGCAACATATACATATAACCTATTTCAACGAGAAGGAAGGAACATTAAACTTCTCCCTTCTCAAATCGTCGACTACCAACCATTTGCACATCCACTACTCTTCATATAGGTCGTAGAATCTTGTACAATTCCCCATTGTTCTGTAACATATCCAACGGCCAAATCTCCAGGCCGCTTTAATGTTACTGGTTGAGTGTAGTTTGTGTAATGTGTGTTTGTAGCGTAGTGTATATGTTGTAGCACGAGCGGTATTGAAAAAGGCTTGTGTGTGTGTGTAAGTTTTAAACAGAGAAATGTATTATCTCTAACTTTAGGTCTATCTATTACTATCTCTATACGTATATTATCTCTAAATAAACTCAAATATTTTTCAATATCACAATAAAAAGCTTATAAATTCTCAAAAATTCTTGCAATTTAATTAGTCTTTAGCTAGATTGATTTAAATTACAAATGTTAAACTCAACGCTTGTTGGCACACTGACGTATAAGACGAAGGATACTCGTTGAAATCTGTAAGTCGTCGATTAATGAAACAATGCTGATCTTGGTAGTTAAAACCTGCCCTTTTTATATGATTTCTAGAAGGGGTTAAATGACAAAGAGTGGCAGCCAACGTACAAATTTCCATTTAAAAACTAATTTTATTTAAAATATAAAATATATTTCCAATTATTTCCATTTATCCATTTGCTTCTTCCACTACACTGCCCAAACCAGGGTATCACGTACAGCACCAATGGAAATCCCAGAACTCGTGACATTTCAATTTCTTACTTATGAGCAAAATTTCAATGAAAAGAATATTATATTATATATTACAAATCCTTCAATATTTGTTACTTTAATTCATGATGCTATTTGAAGCAAAAAGGTGCAACTGCTCATGATAAATATTTATAAACAAATATTTCAGCCTAGACCGGCTTGTCTTGCAAAAGCGCTTTGGGTTTGCCAATGCCAGTAGTTTGGTATAAACAGAGTTTTAGGCCTCATTGCAACAGGGTTATTCAGGGTAGTTGATGGTTATGGCTGGAATTATAAATCAACACAGATAATAGATGACCGTAAAATAATAAAGAGGCGGGCTTAAATCTCCTTTCCACTAACGCGTGAATACTATAGGTACTGGGCGGGTTCATATGACTGGCTAAGAAAATTTGACATAACGGCACAAACATTCGGTGTGCCAAATAAAAGGAAAAGTCTGAACAGGCAGAACATTTGAATTATCGCTGCAAAAAATTGTGCGGACCACAAAGTCTTTGCCGAAGTAAAAATTACAACGAATTTTTTTAAGCGAGCATAGAAAATGAGAAAGGGGAAACTTTTGACAGTTTTGTTTTAAATTTATATTTGTGTTTAGAGTTGATTAAATAAGAAATTAAAATTTAATTTAAATACGATTGATCTCTGCTTTATTTCACAAAAAATAAATAAATAAATAAAATAAGAGAAAGCAAAAAAAAATCTATAACAATCTAAAACTACTTTTTCATAAAATATTTAATCTTACTTCGATATAAAAAATTTCGCTGTGGTTGGAAAGCATCAGAGATATTTTCCGTAATAGCCTCGTTTGTCGTGATAATTGTTTTGTATGTCATCGACCGGTATCAGGCGTTTGCCGATCATCAGGATGTCTTGAAAAAACCGTGTGATAACACAGACTTGTGTGCGTAAACGGATTTAGCTCTGTGTATTTCTGTGTTATCACACTCTTTGATAAAATATTTTCATCCGCACATTGAACACAAAGTGGCTTGTTCTTCTTCCCTTTCGATCAACTATTTGTCACATGTGATCGTGCTGGCCGCGGGATACTTCAGCTTAATAATATAATGATTGAAAGTGAATGATTGATGATTGTAGTAGATTGTAGCTTGGCATGAGCGGTTTTAAAGTAATTTTAAGACATATGACAAGAACATCTATGTAATTAGGAAATTAAACACTAAAAACAACTATTAAATATGTTTTTGTACATAAATATGAGATAAACTAAATATAACTAGGATAGATAACCAGGCCACAGTAGAATATTTCTTCAAAATAACGATCTCAAAATAACGCGTTATAGACTTCTTGAGGAACTGTATCTGTGTGACGCCCCTTTCACTTTTGGTCTCTTATATATACTAACTTCGCCTCATACTATCGGTTGCTTTACAACAGCATTGGCCTGGTCTTTTGTCTGTCACCAACGATTCCTCATCCCTTTTGCCATCCAGCTGTTCAATTTTTCCTCTAAACTGATATTTTAAAATATATTTGAAATTTCTAATTCTCTGGCTTCTTGCGTCCATCACAATAATGAATATGTTAACTGAATAATACTAATGGGAGTTTGATATTTATATTATTTTATAAATACACCAAGTGAAGGTAACATTGAGTGGATGACTCCTCAGTTAATAATAACAACTTCCTGCACAGTAAATAGTCATCAAATTTGAATGGGATAATCCAGAATAGAATAAATGTGCAAATCAAATGGTGATTGGTGTAATTATAACTAATTTTAGTTTTATAATGCAATTACAATGGAATAAAAACATAATGTTCTTTTACACTTAATTGAATTAGAAAATGATATAATTTAATTTTAATGGCGCTTCAAAGAAGTCTTGGACATATAAAATATAATAAAAACCTTAATTTTTAAGTTAAATGGGGCGCAATAAATAGTCATTCCGGGAATACTTGTGAATGCCAGGACCAGCAAATTGGGTATGCGTCTAGGCGACTCTCGCCCCTACTATAAGAGTTATGAAGGTTTAATGTCTAAAACAGATTAGAGAAGAGAATATTATACTAAAGTGCAATAAAATTTTAGCTAAATATAGCTTGGTTTTTTAGTTTTAAATATAAAATCATCCTTTTTTTAATTGTATTTTAGGTATTGTATTACACTTTTAATTATGGGACACATATCATGAAGCTTCTTGCTTACAAAAATCATTTTGTATCTATGGCTTTTCTTGGATCACTTTATAATGGTTGTGAGAAGGAGAGAGAGAATTTAGAGTGAAAGGATTTTACAATGAGATAAACTAGAATAAACACTGTGCACTGTATGATGAGAGAACGCATAAACTGCAAGGACTTTACACTAGAAGTTAGGTAGCGAGAAATATATAAGGCAGACTGGCTGAGTGATGAGAAGGTAGGAGAAGATTGGTGACTGGTTGTTAACTCGTCGTAAACTGTTGTAAAACTTTTCCGCTGTAGGGCTACCTCGGATGTATACATATATATTGAGTCTCCCACCCTAGTCTGGCCTCAGATTGATTCAATTTTGTTTTTCTCCGCTATTCGGATCCTGTTACAATGTTATTATTGAAGCAACAAAAAAAAAATTACAAATGAAGCTTACATCTAATTATTTATAACTTTTTTGAAATAAATTCCTGGCTCAGGGCAAGACAAAATGTAAACATCAAGGCATATTTCTTATACTTAAAAAAGTGGAAATAATTGCATTCACATTAGTGCCATCGGAAAGACAAGCTTTGGTATTCCCTGGATTCGAAATGATCTTTTAGGATAATGTTTCAAATTCCTAGAAGATTTAAATTGTCTTAATTATATTTAGATAAATTGCTTGATAAATTTAGATAAAATCTGATTTGGGAAAAAATTTGCCTAACTCTAGCCAAAGCAAGGACAAATAATTCCGTTTCTAAGGTATACCCACCATTCATGTGGATGCCATTTTTTTGCTGCACGTAATGGTTATTAGGGCAGCAGAAATGATAAATTAATGGCAAAATGCTGTTTAAGGCATTACCTAGGAACTATCACATAAAACTAAGAATATTTATTATTAAACCTTGCATTGGAACAAAATTCACACCGCATGGAAAAAGAAACTTAGACGAATAGGTATAATACATGGAACACGTACACTCTTATAATTTGCTAATGATTAAATAGTAGACGCACTGGATGATCATGATCTAGTGTACACGAAAAGATAAAAATGAGACTTGTGGTCAGCAAATCGAAAATATCCCCTCTTCACATAAATGCTAAATAAAACCAGTGCCTACATGCTATCTAAATCTACATAGAGAGCGTAATTTTTTTTTTTTTTAATTTAAGGCATCTCAACATCTGAGGTCTCTCGCTACAGACAACACTGTCCATCACCGGACAGTGAGCTGTAGGGGCTCCTAGGAAGAGAAAATCTAAGGGTAGCACGGCTGGATTCGAACCCGTGATCTCAGCGTTGCTAGTCCAGCTTGCTACCACTGAGCTAATCCCTTCCCTAGAGAGCGTAATTATTTCAGCCGTGGATATAAGCTGCTGATGTACAATGGTGAAAATAAATAAAATATAATATGTAGTAGAAAAGCATTAAATTACTAAACTGGATCCTTCCAGCAATAAGAAGCACCTTATTCTTGTAGAAAGTACTACCGTCTCCTCTGTAGAATGGAGTTCAAGTTCCGATAAAGTCAGAAGACTAAACTTGTTAGGATAGAAACGGATTACTGAAAATTAGAAACTTTAAGTGATACGGACACGTAAAGCGCATGGGAAGGAAAGATAACCTAATAAAAAATTAAAAAAATGCATTTTCAATTTCCAGAAGAAGGAAGGAGAAAAGAGGGAGGTTGAGGAAAACTGGGTTAGAGGAAGGGAGAGACAGCGAGGCAGCAAGAGATCTCCGGGAAGGATAATGGCTGGCGGGACTGGCTTTGGCGATCAATAAGTAGTGTCAGCAATCCCAAATAGAAAAATAGAAAAACCTGTAAAAACTGAGAGTAAAAGGAAACTTGCAATGGTAAAGAAAATATAACTGATGCTCCTATCCTAGAATTTCCTCGTATTAGTTTTCTTTTGGTTTTTTTGAATTTGGATAAAGTTGAAATATAAAGATATACATTATAAATGTATAAAAATAATATAAAAAAAATGTGTTTAAAATATTACATATTTCGAATAATTCCATTTTTATTTAAATAATTAAATAGCAAAAACCACAAGTTGTTTTGTAAAATTATGTAAATACACAAATTAAGATTTAACAAAGATAATAATATATTCAAATAAAAAGTGGTCCTTCTTCTAGGAGATCTTTGAAAAGTTCTAGTAAAGAAAAAGTTTAAAGGATGAAAAAATTGTACAAGCTCCATGGTAGCTAGGTTAGGAGAGGTTTTTTTTTTTTTTTTTTTACCAGAAGACGAAGGGTGAGGAAGAGGATGAGATAAAGGCAGAGATCCAATGATAAAGAAGGCTGGCTGGAGATGGTTGAGGTATATCCGGGTTGTGATGTTGCCTAGTTCTTCATCCTCCACCAGCAGTGTTGGTCCTAACTGTACAATACAGTCCTCCCACTCAATGGAGGGCGTGGGAACACTTTTAAAATTCAACAAGGGATGCTCTTTAGGGTTAGGCTTCAAGCTATGGTACAACACGGTTCTATCAGAAGATGTGGCGGGGTACGAGAGACATTTTACTCCGTTCTGTCTGTGTGGTATGAGTGTATGTTTTATGTGTAAAGGATGAGGAAGGGACTATTTATAATTTTATCGGGACTCGGGCGGTACAAAACTCGCTCGCTTGTTGTGTGAGGGCACTTCTTTTTGCCCGGGAAGTCAAACAATCCCTATGACTAGTAATTATTCAGCTGGTATATGTGGAAAGGACATGGCCCACGTGTCGCCTCAGACTTGATGCACACATCCATTCTCTCCAGCATAAATATACATACTACACACACACACACACACACACAAACACACACAAAAGTAACGAGCGCACATCATATGCATGTTGTTTACTTAGAGCATTACTTCTTCTGTTCATCCTTCTTCTTCTGTATTCTTGTTTTTTGTTCTTGTTCTTGATACTACTCCTTCATACCAAACAAAGAAACCAAGCAAAAAAAAAATACATAAAATTTTATTACATATTTTAGTCATAATACTCGCGTAACACTCATAATTTCAAGTTCTGAATAAATCATTTTTACCAACAAAAAAAAAAAAGAGTAAAGTTTACAGAATTAAATTATAAAACTCAAAGCTGAAGCATTATTACTTTCTCTTATTTCTGCAAGAGAAAGCGGAAAAGGAAAAGGAAGCGATCCTTTTAAACTTTTGAAATAAAGTTTTCACTTTGACTTACATGGTTCCGATCAAAATCTACCTGCCAGAAATGCGCATTTACCGACCTTTTTTTTTTTCATTTATCCATGATTATCTTAAAAATGCTTCTAATGATTCACTTTAAACTTTTTATACCCTCCGGCAGACGGCTTGCCAATGCCGTAGAATACTGTTTGTAGGGGTAGTGAACCACCACCACTCAACCACTCTAGCGGAGAGAAACAGCCCCTCTCGCACAGAGAGGAGAGGTTCGGCCAGTGGATATACATATATATGAGAGAGAGACAGTCAAGGATCATTCTGTTCAATTCAGTCTTACACATCAGACATCATTCTGTTGATTCACACTCCGTACATATCATTTTAGCCACGTCAGTCTGTCAGTTCAGTTCAGTTCTAAATTCTAAAGTGTAAAGTCCTTGGCAGTCAGTTATATATATACATATATCAATTATATATCTTAAACCAATCTTAAGGTGTTTATCTATCATCATCAACAACCAACATCTCCTCACAACACCCT
>JAAEAF010001048.1:0-203023 GCA_011037195.1 Triatoma infestans | reverse complement strand
TTGCAATGAATATGAGACATTGGAGCACGTCCTGATGACCTGTAGAACATAGAAAGGAAATGATTAAAATGCTGATCCCTCATGTGGTGATGCCTTTCAACTATAAGTATTTCTTAACAACAGAATTGGTGGAGGTTTATTAGATAATCGTCAAATTTTAATCGGCAATTGAGATATATTGGCAATTGTAATAGGTTGAAAATATCAATATAAATCAATATTGAACAAATTAATTGTATTGATAACAAATTATTGAGCTGGCTGTGGGTCACTGCTGGTGCAAAAAAAAAGAAATGTTAACATCAAAGTTATTATCGTTTACCGATGACATGCTCATTCGGCTCACTACTCTATTATACTAAAAGTATGTCACTATACGTCAAATAGTCTGGATTGTCATCTCTATTGATGAGCAAATTATAAAGGGAATTGTAGGGGCACTTAGCAATCTTTTTTCATGCCTATTTCCGTTAACTTAATTTGAAAATACCTAACTAACTAATAATGCGGTCTTTTCCTTTTTAATCAGACCAACATCCTGTGCTACACATAACCAGTTGTAATCGATAGTAACTCTTCATTTCATGAGACCCAATTAAATGTGGTACTATTACCCCTAAATATCTTTTGTAAATCGTTAATGTACAAATAAAATTTTGTTATGTGTCAGCTCGGATGCGCTACCATAGATTTAGCCATTACTGCACTAGACCAACACTTATGGCGAAAGAGATTTTTTAAAATTATTGAACTTAAATACTTCTTTATCTGTTAATTTTTATTATCTAATACCGCCTTTAATAAGGAAATATTGCGATTACGTCCATTTTTCGAAATTGAGAGATTTTTAACGGAATTAGGTGTTTTAACGGTGTACCGTGAATGCCCGAGAAATTGTGTTGTTTTTTCAAAATGGTTGTTTTGAATTAAGTGTACACCTTTTCTCTGAAAATCCATCGTTTTTTTCAGTATTGCATGTTTGCTTCTTCTATGATAACTCGTTTATAAAAATATAGAGGAATCTATTTCTTAAATAAAAACCACACCTCCCCATTTGAAAAAATGAAGTTGGTGCCTGTATCTCGCTTCTGGAGGCACCAAAACCAATTTGCAAATTAAATTTGGTTTTCTAACAAAAAACTACGGGGACATGTATTTTTTAGTTTTTTTCTAGCTATCTTAGTTTCCGAGAAAAAGTCGTTATCCATATACCTTGGGACACCCGGTATAAAGTGCCTATCACTTTTGTTCGAAACTTTTTCCGAAAAAATTCATTTAATATGTATGGTTTTGGGAGGAGGGATCTGGTTAAGCTTTCCTCAAAAAAAGTCGTGTTATAAAGTATAGATTCTCCTAATTCATGTAAATTAAAGGCAACTAAACATCTAGTAAGAATATTAGAAGGAAATTTACTTTTTTTTTTTGGCAATTTTCTCTACTTCGTATTGTAAGGAAAATTATATGTAAATAATACAAAGCGATTATAAAAGTAACCGAGTACTTGGAAGGACGTAGTTCAAGAAGTTTCTCTGTGCTAAGAGCTATGGGGGTAGTACCGACAACTTCTAGACTCTCAAGAATTAATCTAAAGAAGCAGCGATCTTGGCTTTCTAGATATGCGGGAATTATTTTAGAAGTAAGCGGTCAATTTGTGTCTACATTTGAAAATGTAAATATTGTAATGCAGCCAGTGGTGCCATCTAGGAGAGAAAACATGCACCTCAATTTCTCCTTAATAGCCACTGGGAAGCGCTGGCGATGCAGTCTAGTTCTTTCTGTAAGAATTGAGAACATTCTAGACACTTCTCCACCGGTATAAATAGTGGGACCACAGAGAGTTGAGAGAGTTTTTCTAGTCACAAACGAAGTGTACGTTTGTGGAAAGTGTACAAAAAGTGAACTTCTGTGGTTTAAACTGTGAATTAATTATTATTAAGTGTTGTATTTATAATTTATTGTGTAAAACAATAAATTGGTGTTTGTCTTATTGAAATTTAGAGTATTTTATCTAAGCGAACCCACTTAAAACTAGTTGCAGTAGCTAGTTTAGAGGGAAAAACGTTACAATACGTTAATTAAATAATTGTCTAATAGACAATTTTTATTTTATAAAGTAACAATTTTTCCCTAAGTTTATTTCTCTCAACTTCTGTATGGATGTTATTGACATTACAGTGATGTGGCATTATAGACGGAAAAGCCTAAAATGCCTTTTGTCTCCTCTAATGATAGTTAAAAGAGGACTAGCATTAGAATTGGACGCTCTTAATTTATCTGAAGTCTAACTTTAACATATACAGTCTCTATGATGTCATCTTGTGATCTATGTCATTTTGATTATGATACAAGATATAAATTTATATTACTACCTTTTTATTATTTCTTAAATGGCTGCTGACTAATGAATTATATATTTAAAAACAACGATTTCATTAAGGCAACGTGCTAACAATGTTGTTAAAAGTAGCTTCTCTGAAAAATATAGCCTTGTATTGTACTGTAAAGAGGTAGTTTTGTAATCCATTCTTACGGTAGAGCTATCTCATTAGTGGCGGGTTGGTAGCTATAACATGAAGAAGGGGTAGAAGCAACCTAGTAGCCGCCAGTAGTGGCTACTAATGGAGGTGGCTACAGACAGAGAGTGAGAAGACCGACAGACAGACCAACGTCCAAGTAAGGGGTGGATTGTTGGTAGTGTATTTCAGATGAACAAAACATACTATACTTTCTGTGTGTTTGTGTGTGCGTTTTGTGCGTTTGTGTATTCTGTGGCCAAACATTTCCAAACATTCTTGTTTTTATATTAGCACTTTTACTGACTGACTCATACCAGCGACTATATAGGACTTTAACAATAGACAAGATAGGCTGGGCCTAAGCTAGTCTTCTGGTATGGTTTGTATGTGTGTGTTGGTGTATGTTTTGTTAACAGTAAAGAGGGAATAAAAGGGGGCATACTATATCCACACACACACACACACACACCTTACGAGTACACTCATACAAAGAGAAAGAGGATAGAATGTTTGTCTAAAGTGTTCTCCTTTATTCAACTGTACATAGTTATCCCAGCTGTTTGTTTCTCGTACAGTACGAGATGGATAGCAGACAAACACAGACTCATATAATTGTATGTTTAAATTTTAACCGCATTCTACATTACAAATACTAACCATAGTATTCATCCTTTTGGCAATAACATACCGGTGAAAGCAGTTGTTGGCACGTTGTTATTAAAAAAAAAACCTTTGATGCAACAGCCCTTGAAGGGCCAGACGCTTGCTAGACGGCGATTTTTTATGGGGAACGTCTCGTATCTCTCCGTCGTTTAGTTCTGGCTTACAATATCAAGGTGCCGTTGGTAACTGTAGCTCCCTAGTTTTTTTTTCACGATGCTCTGTCAGCATCTCTTTGCCCACATGGGAATCAAACCCTGAATTCTCGCACCAAAGGCAACTGAGCTAGCTACTAGACCAGAGGTGTCAAACTCACGGCCCGCGGGCCGCATGTGGCCCTCGATACGATTTTCTGTGGCCCGCAACGCCTTCAAATAAAATGAAAAATAATCGGCAACTAATGTAACAATAATAACACTTGATATGTTCAGAGTGTCTTTTGTCTACATTTATAACATTGTAGCGTTGCCTACTTTGCAACCGTACAATTGGTCATACACTTTCTTTGCGGCAAGTTTTGAATAAAAATTGACTTTGTTTAAAAACCATTTACAAAAAACGTTTTGGTCTAATTTCCTAAATGTGAGCAGTTTACAACACAGAATCAAAATGTGTGGTTGTGCTTTTTCACAATATTTTGATAAAATTGAAGAAATCCATAAAAGAATTTGATAAGCATTTTTTTAAGATTTCAGATGGCTATAAGAAATGCTTTCTCATTTCGTGGGATATTTTTCTTTGGAAATTGAAATAGCTTCTACTTTGATACAATTTATCGAAAAGTACTTCATCTAAATGCTATATAATTATTTTCATTCTTATCTTATATTGCTAGCTTGTAAATGGCCTGACAGGACGAAACGGCGCCTTAATGTTCATTCAATAAATTTATATAAAAACGTCAAAGAACATCAAAGAATGTAACATGCATTTACAAAGTAACAATGAAGGAAGGGAAATGACCATCATTCTTGTCCAGAACCTCAATTAAAAGATACTACGAGGGTCATTGAATAAGTAAAGAGACAAATCGCTGTAGCTCAGAAACGATTTGTTTAATCAATACAATACTTTCGGTGCGACAAGTGGCATCCTTGTACTTAGTTTCTCATCAGCTGTTCGAGAGTATTTGGTAAGCATCACCACAAATGTATTCAGTTAACAATGGCGAGTCCGCTCGAGCATTGCACCTCGGAAGAACAACGCTCAGTGATTAGATTTTTAGTTGCAGAGGATATCAAATATAGTGAAATCCACGAAAGAATGTTGAAAGTGTACGGGAATAATTATTTGAACCGTTCGAACGTTTACAAATGGGTAGAACAATTTAAAAGTGACTGTGACTAGCAACGAAGTGGACGACCGGTTGAAGTGCAACTTCCTCCCTTGGGTCTCGCATTAACCGCATTAATTCAGAACAACAGGCGTATTATGTTGAACTGATAGCTGAAGATGTGCACGCGAGTGTTGGAACTGTCCATAACTTTATTCAGAATAAGCTGCAATACAAGAAAACTTGTGCGAGATGGGTTCCAAGACAACTTACGGACGCTCACAAAGAAACACTGCAAAAAGTGGGGTGGGGAGCCCTGACCTCGCTCCATCGGATTGCATTTGTTTGGACCCCTTAAAGAGGCTCTACGTGGGAAACATTTTTAATCCAATGAAGAAATTAAGAATTAGGTGCAAAAGTGGCTTCGAGATCAACACAAAGAGTTTTATGCCAGAGGCATACACAAATTAGAAGAACGATGGAACAAGTGTATAAATGTTGCTGGGGACTATGTTGAAAAGTAGTCATAGCCAAAGTTTTGTATTGATTTAAATAAATGGTTTGAGCTACGGCAATTTGTCTCGTTACTTATTGAATATTAGATAAAAACTACAATGTGCTACAGATTGTGTAAACTGAATTTGCTCTGTGCTAGTCTTTGTTGTCACACTGTCTGAAAAACGCATCCTGAAGATGGGCGAACTCCCGAAACCGGTCGATGACCACAAAATGAAGCAGGCTACCACGGAAAATGTCTCTGATGCTTTCCAGCTCTGCGGAACCAACCACCACAAAAACATCCTGATGTTTGGCAAACACCCGAAACCGGTCGATGCCTACAAAAATTAAAGCAGGCTATCACGGAAAATATTTCTGAAAGGAATATGTGTTGTCGAAATCCTGGGAAGCAGAGTTAAGTGTATACGGCATCTATAAAGCTGATCTTTTGCTTCGAAATAAGATTTCAATAACATTTACCACTTTTTTCTGCAGAATCATTTGGAATAATAAGGGAAGCGTTTAGGTAAGTGGTTAGCGCGCTGGATTAGAACGCGGAGGTCCCGAGATCTAGTCCAGCCGTTGTGCCTTAAACTTTCTCTTCCTTGGAGCCTCTTCAGCTCTAGTGGTGGGCAGAATGTTGACGCGCCTTAAATTAAATAAAAAAAAATCGGATAATGACTCCTGCTTAAACAATTCTCTTATTTTTTCAATGGTATATAATAAACGATTATATGATTGATATTTATCGAATGTTAGATATCAGGGGTTACTAATAATTAAAATTTGTCCTCATGTAAAAAAATAAAATAAATAAAGCAACACATAAAGAAAAAATCCTCTCTTTACACTCTTCCTCCATTTAGTACCACCCAAATAATAAATAATAATCCCCCAATCATAATAAATAGTTAAAAAAAACCTTTTACAGGTTTTACGTTTTTATATTATAGCCATAACTTGTATGAATATATCATATAATAAAACTTATGACTATATACAATATATTTGTGACTTTACAGAATAAACTAGGCATAAACTCTAATGGATCTTCATCTTTAATATTATGATGGTATAAAAATTGTTGGTTATAAAATAAAAAAATAAAATAAAATGTATATGTATATATTGTTTAAAAAAGGAAAAAATTTTTCTTCAGAAGTTCAGGATATATTATTATATTTTATAGGGGATATTTCAGGCTGATAATCTATTTTAGTTTTTAGTATTTACTAATAAATGTTATAAAACGTAAACAAAAAAATATGAGTTTATTTCATTATTTACAAAATATTTCTTACAAAAAATAAAAGAAATTTTAAGTAGCAGATCTTTTTATTTAATCAATCTCTATTGTTAGATATTCTGAATAATGCTGAACAATATATATAAGACATAAGCATGGCAAACACTATTTATACAAGGTGGTTTAGGTTAGGGTAATATTTATTGTGAATATTCCCAACTAATCCATATTATTGAACTGACAAATTTATTATTTAAATAATTTTATTTTAATTAATTTTGTTTGGCATTATTTTGTCATTAGTGCCAAAAACAAAAACGGAAAAATTAAACAAAATATATAAGTTCCATTGGAGAAAAGGGATTAGCTCAGTGGTACGCGCTGACTCCCACTTGGAGGCCGTGGGTTCGAATCGAGCAATGCTGCCGTTAGATTTCCTCTTTCACCTCTACAGCTCCACTACCCGGTGATGGGCAGTGCATTTAGGAGGCTCCGGGAGCACAATAAATCTTTCAGATCGCAATGCACTATAACTATCCATCTATCTACAAATCATGAAGTGCAAGTAAAAATATTGCTTGAATGCATTCATATATGGCGAAGAAAATTTAATAGCGATAATCTGTGTAAATAGTGTGTTATTGGGAAATAAATAGTAAGTTATCCACTTGCAATTACCCAATCTTTCTTGTTCATAGTCAGGATGCTCAGTTGCGGCCCCTTTGAAGGGATCAACTAGCTAATCCTTTCTTTCCTTCTAGTTATTTTCCAAACAACTTTTCTTTTTAATCATGTTTAAATATTTCAATTTTTTGGTAATTTCGTTATTTCCTTTTTTTGTCTACTTCTTTATTTATTTTTTACTTTTTTGTCCGTCCCCGCCGCCTGGTTCCCACGCTCTCTCTTTTTCGTTAATCTCATTCTCTTTCTCTTCCGTTAGCAAGTCGGCGGCTTCTTTACTTTCATATTTACCCCTCTCTCATGTCTTTATCTGTTCCCTGCCTTTGATTAAATCTCAGCTGTCTTCATACCGCTGTGAAATTGAATTAGTTGTTAGTATGTGCCACAGTTACTAATGTTTGTCTAAAATCTCTCTTCCGCCTTTTTTTTATTTTTATATTTCGACTTCACATGTGCCATTCACGATTATTGTCGCAGCTTGTGAGTGTATCTCTGATATGAAGACTGAACTATTTACGCCTTCTTTGAATTTTGGTTGGTTAACCGGAAGAAGTGCGACTTGATAGAATAGGTTTTTGAGTTTTTTTTGGAATTTTATCGAAATCGGCTATTAATGATTTCCTTAACCCGTCATTGGTCGCTGTATGAGATTTTCTCTCACAGAAATCGTTGACGCTAGGGAAGGAATACTTTTGTTTGCCTTAGGGTCGTATCCCCTGTTGAGTTCTAGAACCTCTTGTATACGTCAACACTTAGCGTGGAGTTGTCGGCCCTCCACTTCTCAGCTGGCATAGACCGTGGTCTAGTTAACATTGTGTTACTAAATGTGAGATATTCTCTCACGCGCGACCAATTGTGTTATAGTTTTCATCTTAATTTTTTTATATTAAAATGTTTCCATCCCGTGGTAAAAAGAATAAGCTGTAGATGGCCTCTGACTGTTGTCTTATCTTGCTTATTATAGTTGCAATAAACAGCCAAATTATTTACTTCTTCAACATGGGTCAAAAAATTGAGAGAAAGCATTGCCCAAGTTTTAGCATTAGAATTAATGAAACCATAGCTAGTTACAAGGTATTCTGTTCCAAATTTAACTCCAAAACTTTAAATGTCCATCAAGAGAATAGCGAATATTGAAGACGTTGATCCAACATCATCCATAAAAGAAATTAAAGAAGGATTTTGTGCATTTTGTCCAAGGAGGAGAACAGAAAACAAAAAGTGTTGTCATTCATGCACCCAGCCCATCGCCCAACCCACACCGTGTTCAAATGTGAGGCATGTTCACAATCACACAGTGCATCACATTGAACAATAATTTAGTTAAAATATTTTCTTCTAGACCCACATTTTTTAATTTTTTTTTTTTTACAGTTCAAGTTTCTTGATTTAAATAATTGAATATTCATATTACTTTTATCTTTATTTTGGTTAAAAAATAAATACATTAAAAATGTGTAATCTTAAACACAGGTGAAATATTTGGTGTGAGAGAAATTCTCACATGCGCACATGCGACTAATGGCGTTATGACTGCATTAGCGACCAATGACGGGTTAAACATGAATGGTTAACTGCATAGATTTAAAGCTATCACTTTTATTTGTAACATTTTTTTTATTTTTTAAAACATTGATTTTTAGGTATTTCTGGCAGAATTTGTGGCTTTAAATTTTAAATTTCATGGATTTGGTGTAATGTTATTGGCGCTCTCCTCTGCACTGTAGTAAATGTGGGTCTAGCTCATACATAGGAAGTTGTCCCGCCACCACTTCTATATTTATGTTAGGAAAAGTGAGTAAAATTTGAGCTTAAAGAAATTTTGTCATTTTCAACAAGAGAAAACCGTGTGAGTAAAACTACAGATTTTTCTTTAACTCACACACAATATTGTGTGTGCCAATACAAAAAAAAAGTGCAAACCTCTGTCAGATGCGAGTGCGTTCTTAAATATTGGATACTAATTTCTCAGATCAACTGTCAGTTGTATGAGTTTTAATTTTTTTTCTTCTTCTTCTTTTTAAATGATCAATATTCAAGGATAATTTGTCACCATCTTCCAGAATAGCAAAGATCATTAATCCATGTTTTTTTTTTTTTTTTTTTTTTTATCCCACCCTATTTTTTGTCAACATTATAATCTATTGATCATGTTTACATTTAGAAATGAAATTCATCAATTAGGTAAGCATCCATTTTTAAATGGATTTAACCTTTCTTTTGCGTCATACAACTTAATGTGATCCATGGAAAAATGTTGGTTATAATGATCAGCTGTGGTCACGTTCTATTGTAGTATCCTTCTTTAGAAAGAAAATTAAATACTATTAGGTGAATCAGCTGCAATCTGTAAATCACTTTTACATTTTATTGTGAAGTTAAGAAGAACAGCTTGAAATGTGTCGAGGTTTCGTGTATATATATAATATATATATATATATATCAATAAATAAATCCTTAATAATCAAAAAATCCTTTTTCAATCATGATATTTGTGAAACGAATGCTGTGATTGTAAAATTGGGGAAGGAGTAAGTAGACACTAAAAGATTAATATGATGTCATCACGAAAACATCACATCATTTGTCAGAGCGTTGTGTTTCGGTTTCCCCTACAATTTTTTTTTTTTTTATTCCTTTATTTCATGTAGAGTGAAAAATATTGTCCAGTTTTTTTTTTTTAGATATATTTAAAGAAAAGAAGTATCTATGGATTCGTATTCTTGACCGGTAATTTAATATTGTTAATAAGTTAATAACACGTACTCTATCACACGTTTCTCATTAGTTTGATCTATGGAAATTGGGTGAGTAGTTTATTGCTAACTGCTAAAAAAAAGTAATAAATAAATTAATTGCCTATTTTTTCAGGTGGCTAACATCCATCTATCAAATTAAGTGTCGTGAGTTACAGGCACCTACATCAGCAATAAGGAAACAACGCCCACACAGATAGATACTACTGTTCTCTTTAAGATAGAGATAACCATTCATATATATAAGATAATAATTTAATTGTTAATTCATTAGTACTTTGCTCGTTGCTACTGTGTACATGTGTGTCCGATTGTATGTCAATAAAAGTTTTTTTTAAAAACTCCCTCGCAGTTTCTGTTTTTATAACTGGCGCTCGATTGCAGGGACCGGCGAAAGTATTTAAAGCGATCTGTAATCCCCTAAAATACTTCGGTTTTTACCGTTAATTGCCGGCCCAACGGAAAGGAATCCAGACGAGACTACTTATCTCAACCAGGGGTCCAGACACCCATCAACTGCACACAACAGGCTACAGGGCACACAAACCAGGAAACCTGGCGACACACCACGAGGACACCATCGCAACCAAGGGAGCCTCAGGCAGAACTTCGGAGCCAGAGCAACAACCACCAAATCCTTTCAGAGGTAATTTAAATTTCACTCTCGTACCATCCAGAATGAGCAAAATTTCAAGGCCCCTTTCACACGACATCTTGCGATACATCCCCGATTATGAAGGCAACAGCCACGAACTTCCCCATTTTATAGACACTTGCCAAGAAATTTACGGGAGTTACTGTGCGGCAAACGTTGAAGAAAAAGAGCATAACCACTGGTTATTAATAAAAGTCATACTAACCCACATAAAAGGCCCCGCTAAAATTGTAATATATAATAATAATTGTAAAACAGTAGAGGAAATTATAATAGCACTACGAAAGAATTTTGCGGACAATCGAACGGTACCCGACCTATTTTCAGAGATAAACTGCATGAGGTCAAAACCAAAAGAACACCCTATAGAATTCTTAAATCGACTAGACGAAAAACGGACTACCATAGTAACAAAATATAAAATAGACGGGACGACTGGAGTAGTATTAACAGAATTAACTAAACAATTAGACGCTCATTTAGTAAGAATATTCCTTTACGGGATACACCCTTCACTAGGCGCTTATTTACAATCACTACAATGTCAAGACCTAGACGACGCTCGAACAAAAATTATAAATGACTGCGGAATAATAATGAGCCAACTAAGACTAGCAAACACACCCGAAAGCATTACGTACAATACCCCAGTAACAAACAAGAACCCCCCAAACACTCAAAGACCCTATAAAAACAATTTTACTTATCCACAATACCAAACCTATCAAAACCCTCGATCCAACTTTATCCAACATCAAAACTATGTACCACGCTTTAATTTCCCTCAATACTCTCAATTTAGACCCGACTATAATTCCCCCCAACACTTTCAATTTAGACCCGACTATAATTCCCCCCAACACTTTCAATTTAGACCTAACTTGAACTTCCCCCAATCATCACAGTCCAGATTTAAATACCAGAACACACCAAAATGGGATTCACAAAATACCGTATCAATGAGAACGGTTAACAAACTAACAGACGGAAGAAATATGGGAGCCCCACATGAATTAAACATAACCGAATCCACTCAGAACAGCGAAATAAAAGAACTAAGAGAACAGGTTAGAACCCTAACCGAAACAGTCTCGAAACTTACAAATCATTTTTTAGAACCAGGACCGACAGTAACAGAACCCCCCGGGGAACAACAATATTTGAGTTAAAAGCACTATCACAATCCTTACCGTATTTCCTAGACAAGACAAATAACAAATGGTTAATCGACACAGGATCCCAAAAAAATTACATAAATCCCGAAATAGTAAAATCCAATATGAAAAAATATTCTGAAGAATTTTTAGTACGAACACCAACAGGCGAAGAAAAAGGACATGAGTACATTTTAATGAATATTGACCAGATATTTCCGAAAGCGGAACCTATTAAACTATACATATACAATTTTTCTCCCCGTTACGACATACTGATAGGACATGAAACTTTAAGTAAATTAAACGCTACGGTAGACTTTAAGAAAAAATTATTAAGATATAAATATAGTAATAAGAGACTATTATTTAAAATGGATGATAAAGTAAACTTAAAAAAAGGTTATAATATAGTTAATATCCCCTTAAAAAACGTAAATTGCAAGGAAGGAATAATTAAAACAAAAGAATTAAATAAGGAAATCACAATTCAAGGCGGTTTAGTAAAAAACGAAAAAGGGCGGGCTAAGTGTCTCGTTTACGCCCAAGAGGTAACAACAATATCGTTGGAACCCATGGAAATAGACGAGGTCGACTCTATACATGATTCTAGCTCTTCGACCATAAGTCCAAAGGAGTTAGAGGAAATAAAAAAAGAAATCCCACACCTTTTACGAACTAGCCACATGAATGATGAAGAGAAGTATAAAATTATAGAACTAATTAGACAATACCCAGAAACGATAAAACGAGAAAATGACAGACTAAGTAGCACGAACTTACTTAAACATAAAATTAGGACAAAAGACGAAAATCCGGTTTACACCAAAAGCTACCGATACCCAGAAGCTTTTAGAAATGATGTTAAATTAGAAATAGATAAATTACTAGAAAGTAAAATAATACAACCTAGCCATTCCCCTTATAATTCCCCCATTTGGGTAATTACAAAGAAACCCGACGCTTCAGGTAAGCGCAAAATAAGAATGGTGATCGACTATCGTAAGCTAAACGAGAAAACGATAGAAGACAAGTTCCCCCTACCCAATATAGAGGACCTTTTCGGCAAGATCGGAAGGGCCACTTATTTCTCTGCCATAGATTTGGCTTCGGGATTCCATCAGATCGAGATGGACCCCGAATCAATCCCGAAAACAGCCTTCAGCACAGAGACTGGGCATTACGAGTTCTTAAGGATGCCCTTCGGACTCAAAAATGCACCTCCAACCTTTCAAAGAGCAATGAATATCATCTTTGCTGACATTCCCAATGCCCTTGTTTATATGGATGACATTATTGTTTTTTCGGACAGCCTAACTGAACATTTAAAACACTTACAAACAGTTTTTAAGAAATTAAAGAAGTATAATTTAAAACTGCAGCTAGATAAAACGGAATTTTTCAAGAGAGAACTTCTCTATCTAGGTCATATAATATCAGAAAAAGGTATACAACCTAACCCCCAAAAGTTAGAAGTAATAAAAAAATTTCCCATACCAAAAACGCAAAAAGAAATAAAACAATTCCTAGGCCTTACCGGGTATTACAGGAAAATGGTAAAGAATTATGCGAGAATTGCCAAACCACTGACACAAGCCCTGAGAAAAGACTCCAAAATAGACATTAATAACTCTGACTACAAAAATTCCTTCGAAAAATTAAAAGAACTCTTACAGAATAACCCGATACTTCAACTACCAGACTTTAATAAGACTTTTTATTTAACCACAGACGCTTCCAATAAAGCTATAGGCTCAGTATTATCCCAAATCCATGATGGAAAAGATTTACCCATCGCATTTGCCTCACGCACCCTTAATCAAGCAGAAGAAAACCTTAGTACTATTGAGAAGGAGTTACTCTCAATTGTCTGGGCATGCAAACATTTCAGGCCCTACTTATATGGCAGAAAATTCATCATTCAAACCGACCACAAGCCCCTTCAGTGGCTGCATAATTTAAAAGAACCGAATTCCAAATTATTACGTTGGAAATGCCTATTAGCAGACTTTGAATTTGAAATCAAATATCTACCCGGAAAAACAAATATAGTGGCAGACACCCTCTCGAGAATTCCTCAAGAAATTAATGCAATAGACAACCCAGAAAGCGAACTAAATCCCCAAGAAATACTAGACCAATTCTTACGCGAGTATCCCCCAGAAAATGAAAACGAGAACGAACACGATAACAGTAGCCTAGCCACAATACATTCCCAAGACAGCTCAGCCGACCAAATTACACTAATGGACAAAACTAAAATTCTAAACGTGGAACAGAATCAAATATTGATAGAACGAGGTTCACCAGATGTGAAACTTCTCAAAGTATTTGGAAAGAAAAGAATAAAAATCACCCTTAGCAATTTAGATGTAAAAACACAATTAAACCAATTTATAATCGACTACTTAAAACCTAACACCACATATGGAGTTTACTGTCAAAACACTGAAACACTACAATCAACATATGACGACATATTCTTAACTCTCCAGAATTTAATACTTACAAACTTTCGAACTATCAAACTTCGTAGATATTACAAAATACTACTCGACTTAGAAGATAAAGAAGAACAGACTGAAACAATTAGTAATTATCACGGAGGAAAAACTTATCATAGGGGAACCTCCGAAACATATGAACACATAAGACGAAGATACTACTGGCCAGGAATGTACAAAGACATCTCTGACTACATTAATCAATGTCCAATCTGCCTGAAAACCAAATATGAGAGACAACCCATCAAACTGACTTATAATCTCACCCCTACACCAGATAAACCCTTCGAGAAATTGGCCATAGATGTATTCACCTATAACTCAAAGAAATTTTTAACCATGATTGACTGTTTCAGCAAAAAACTAACGATCTACCCCATACAAACACACAATCAATTGGAGGTACAAGACAGATTACAAAACTACTTCTCCCTTTTCCCATTACCGAAAATAATCCAAATGGATAATGGAAAAGAATTCGACAACAACGGTATCAAAAATTTACTCACTCTTTACAACATAGAACCTCACTACACGACACCCTCACATTCACAATCACAAGGCATCATAGAAAGAGCCCACTCTACCTTGGTAGAGCTATTAAATTCAATCCAACTCCAAAATAAAACTAACAACCTAGAAAGAAACATACAGCTCGCAGTATTAGCATACAATAACAGCATAATAACAAGCCTAAAATTAACCCCCATGGAAATAACGTTCGGAACTAATAACATAACCCCTGATAATCTACAACCCACCTTGACGGAAGAAAGAACTAAACGCTATCACCAAGATCTAGACATAGTACACAACGTAATTAAGGATAGACTAAACAAAGAAAAAGAAAAAAGGACACAAAAACTAAACCAACATAGGGAACCGGAAGTAGAACTACCTGACACAGTTTACTTAAAATCAACCACACACAGAAAACACAAACCCAAGTACTTTCCAGTATCATATAATCCTAAAACTAAATTAGCAACTAATCTTAAATTTCAAGCAAACAAACAATTCAAAGTACACCCTAATCGAATGAAAAGACCTAGAAAAGTGAACAAACGAATTTCTGTTTCAGGACAAAATGTTAACGCAAACGCTGATACTGAACCTACTAATCCAACTGATACCAACAAACCTAGCACCAGCACAGGCCTATAAAGTAACGGACTTAACCAAATCACCTGGCATAATACCTTTCCTAATACAACCATCCTTCATACTGAATCAAACTTATTCTTACATTCATAACATAAACCTAAGCAAATTACAAGAAGAAATAACACAAACAGAACAGAATTTAAGGAGAATAGACCCAAAGAAAAGAGATCCTCATTATATCAGAACTATAAACGCTTTTTTAAAATACGCACAAGACAAACTAGACCATATCTACTCAAACAAAATAGACAGGCAAAAAAGAGGATTAATTAACGGATTAGGGACAGCTATATCATGGCTAACAGGAAATATGGACGCAAACGACAAGGACCGGTATGACAAAATAATACAGCAAGTTCAAAAGAACGAATACACTATCGAACACAACGTAGAAAACCAACTTACCGTCAATACGGAATTAATTAACAAATATAACAAAGACATAGGCATAATTCAAAACAACAACAACAAACTAAAAAGCTATTTGACGATACTGACCAACGAAACGTTCGCTTTAGAGCTCGCGCATCAATATAATTTCCTCTTAAGTAACTTACAATTATTAATAAACAAATTAAATGACATAAGTAATAGTATAGAATTTTGTAAACTGGGAGTAATACACTCCAGTATTATAACTACCCAAGAAATACTACAAGTTGTTAACCAAACCAAAATCCAACCTATTAGCGAGGATCCTGAAATCCTATGGCAATTAGGCTCCATTAAATGCGCTCTGTACGAAGACCACATATCCTACATCCTAGAAATTCCCCTAAAATCCACTTTATACGAAACCCTTTTCTATCTTTCACACCCCGCCGAATACCAAGGAAAAATTATAACAATTTATACATATCCCCATTTAGTATTAAGAAATTATAAACAATTATATACTAGCAACAATTGTACATTAATTAAAGGAAAGTATTATTGTAGACAAGCCAAAAGAATCGAAAATAATAAATGTATTGAAAATCTGTTAAAAAAGGAACCACATGACTGTAAAACAATAATACTTCACGAACCCATACCCTTTGTAAAATACATTTTACAAACAAATACTTACTTTACAAACATAACGATTTAATTATAAATATTAATAATTCCATTAATGTAACCTTGTATTCGAAAAATTGTTACTTATTATATCTAGAACCAAATGAATATGTACATAATTTCCCCAATGAATATGTACATAATTTCCCCAAGCCATATGTCTACTGGGAAACTAATCCTATTGATATGGAAAATATTCTTATTAACAAACCTAGTAATATTAACATATCCTTTGACAAACTTAATCATTTGAATATCCACAATAAACCTTTAGAGATAATTACAGAAGTAGCTAATAATAATACCCATATTTTAATCTTATATTTTATTGTAATCATAGTATTAAGTCTTGTTATATTATATATCTATAGGAAAATCCATAACTATTGTAAACAACCAAAATTAATAGAAAATAGAAATTTAACCCCAAAACAGGAAGAACCCTGCTACCCTTCACTTAACCCCTCGCCGAGGGCGGCTCAATCTTGAGGAGGGAGGAGTTACAGGCACCTAAATCAGCAATAAGGAAACAACGCCCACACAGATAGATACTACTGTTCTCTTTAAGATAGAGATAACCATTCATATATATAAGATAATAATTTAATTGTTAATTCATTAGTACTTTGCTCGTTGCTACTGTGTACATGTGTGTCCGATTGTATGTCAATAAAAGTTTTTTTTAAAAACTCCCTCGCAGTTTCTGTTTTTATAACTGTGGACGGGGGCGGAAGCACCTAATTATTATTAACATTTTTTAAACGAATATAAAATAAAGCAGTTTATACGCGGGTCTCGAACTGGGAACCTTCTACTTCCCAGTTATACGTCCATGCTCATAACCACTACACCAACGCCACAAATAGTCTTAAGAAGATCTTATCATGTCAGATTCGCATGTTGTTCACTGTTATAAATCCCGGATTAAATACCGCTGAAAGAAAATTTCGCTTTTCTTCGAAGAGTGAGGAAACGTATAAGTTTATGCAAAAAAAAAAGTACTAATTGACACTGATTCTAGGAAACTGCGTTAGTCAATAATATTTTAACCTGATGTTGGCGTGATTGAAAACAGTAAAAACTGTAAACTTTGTTGGAAATTTTTATCGAAATCGACTATAATGATTTCCTTTAAACATGAAATGGGGTAACTGCATAGATATAAAACTATCTCATTCTTTTGTAACTTCTTTTCGAAAAAAAATTGATTTATAGGTAGTTCTTCGGAATTTGTGGCTTTAAATTTCAAATTACATAGATTTGGTGTAATGTTATTGGTGATCTCCCTGTGCACTATTGTTACTGTGGGACTAGTAGGGGAGGGTGGGGCTTGTTGTTACAAGGGCATGTTGTTACAGTGTAATTTTTAAAAAAGTGGCTGAGAGAAGCACTTCCTAAGTGGTCAAAGTTGAGTGATATGCGAGTGATGTATGTTGTAACCAGTTCCCGCTAAGATTTTGTTGCATATGGCGGTATAATGGATGAGTTAGGTGGAGAGAATTTAGTTATGGTAGATGATATAAGAAGAAGACTTGGTTAACACTGGTAACTCTTATATTAATAAATAGACACACACACTCCTGGACTTTACAACAGAGGAATGTTTAAGGTAGAGTGGTATGAGAATGTACTGAACTGATTTCAACTGTGCTTTATGGACTGTCCGTCACTATATTTATACAGCTTCTCCCACCCCAGTCCGAGAGAGTGGTTGAGCTTTTCTTTGCTCTCTTTGGTTGCTGTTACAGCGGCATTGTGTGACTTTCCTCGAAATATCATAGTGAAAGTTACAATTTATTATTGAAACCGAAAGCTGTGATCTGAAAACTGCTAAAGGTAAGGCTTTCATACTTATGCTGTTAATTCATACATCCTTTACAATAATTTCAATCCAATATGGTTGCGCTAGTATACTTCGATCTATGTGTTTACGGATTAACTAGTGAAATAGCATCAGTGTTAGTTGTTACACTTGGTTGGAGCATGTTGTTACAGTATAACAACTTGCCCCACTTCATATCTTAAATCAAATCACGGCAGATCTTAAAAGAAATGAAGCTAAAAGCAAGAAAATCGGGAAAGTTGGCAATTCTAACAAAAACGAAATCTGTCTCCAAAACTGCGAACAAGATTAAAAAAAAATAATTTGCCATCATCAAGTTCCGGCGAAGAAGATGAGGACTGGCTGAAATGTCTAAAACCATGGTCGCAGTCAAAAGGTGGGGAAAATTGGGTTGAATGCATGTAGTGCAAAAGATGGGCCCATTCAAAATGTGTTAAAAAATGACCCTAGATATATTTGCCAGGATTGTAACTATGACTTAGAGATGGGTATACAGTGAATAGACAGAGAATGAACGTTCAAGCATTTACGTTTGTACTAATCCATGTTTAGATCATAATCAAGCTGCTATTATTATTAAAATAACACTCAAACATGTATTTTATACATTGTAACAACTTACACCCGCATGTAACAACAAGCCCCACCGAAGGGCATGTTGTTACAGTGTGCGCATCTTAATGGTATTTGGATCCTTTAAATGTTACTCCATTTTGAAAAATCTCAAGAAAATATATACTTAGTAGAAATAAATGAGACAACAAATTAATCAATTTTCAGCAATTTTGAGTGCAACATACAGCAATTAAAAAATGTTAACTGAAATTTGTAACAACAAGCCCTACCTTCCCCTGTATACATGTCAGGGTGGGATGTTGTTCCACCATCACTTCCATATTTATATCAGGAAAAATGAGTCAAATTTGAAGCTTAAAGAATATTTGTCATTTTATATATAATTGTATTAACAACAGCAAACTGTGTGAGTTTGTTACGCCCAAAATTGGAGCCAACCAATTTTTCTTTGTCACTTTTGATTTTCATGTAATATCCACCTACGTGATGTAAAGACAGAAACTTATTTTCCATTTATGAGCTTATTTATATACTTGCCACTGAATTTTATTTCAACAGATTAATTATATTAAAATAATTGAAGCATACATATTACAACCATATTGAAATTTCAGAGTAATTTCGAATAATATCCCTTTGGTGGGAAAAGTTTATACATTTACACATAAATACAATACAGATGTTCTACTGTACACACATATATTTCCTACATATCTGGAGTAATGAAGACATTTCAATTCGTTTACCCTCTTTAGGTTATTAGGGGGGGAATGCGTGGGACTGTTATGATGACGAATATTACCTTCATATTTCCTTCTATGTAGGTATCATATCTATATTTAATAACTCACCCTATGGATTTGCACCCACCCGGGTGTGTGTGACCTGGAACACCTTTCAGGTAATTGAAATCATCTCTCATATCCTTCTCTATAATTATAATTGTGATATAAATATATATTATATATATATATGATATATATATATATATATATATATATTTGTGTATATGTCTACCACGCTAATTATCCTGACTTCTTTTACAAACACCATGATTCTTTTAATTGATAAGCATCTTTTTTTTATTATATTATTGTTTCTTTTTTCTGTAATTGCTGTAAGAGAAAGTATTGCGTTCGTGAAAAATTTTAGAAATTACATTTTTAACGGAAATACATATTTTTAAAATCAATTATGAAAATCTGATTCCAAAATTTGTTTACAAAGTGATGGTATGTTACACTGTGTTTAAGATATATTATTCTAATTATTTCCGTCCACGACACTTAGACGTAAACCTGCCTGAAAAAGCTTGGCAAGTAGAGCGTACCAAAAACACTGAACCATCTGCGTATAACATTTGAAATTAAATGCCGTAAATTCCGCACATAATCAATATTTAATTTTGAAAATGGTTTATGGGAGGGTAGTAATCTGAATGTAACGTAACGACAGTTTTATTTTATTGAACCGGAGGAAATGGAACAGTTTAATCCCGAAAGAGTGCCGAAAATTTACTACAATTCATTAATTTAATATTGATGTCAAAAATCATATATGTTTGAATTAATTACTAAATTATGAATTGATCTTTTTTTTTGCTTTTATCTTACTTCTAGTAAGAGGAAGTATTGTAATCGTGGCAAATTTTCGATAACGAGTTTTACCGGAAATATCCGTTTTGAAGTACCCTGACCTAAACAGTGGTTTTTAGAAAAGGGTCTGTGTGTATATGTGAACAGCACAGCTCAAAAACGAAAAATGTAGAAAGTTCAAATTTGATATTTGGTTTACGTATCTTCATGGGAACCGACAGTATCCCATAAAACATTGCGAATTTTAATGAAATTCGTCAAAATTCATTCCCTAACCGGAAGTACCACTTTACTGATTTTTTTTTTTTCACTTTCTTGCGTTTTTCTCAAAAATGGCTACGATGATTTTCTTTAAACTTGTTATATCAACTACACATACAAAAATCTACACCTTTTATTTAAAACATTTCTCAGGGAAAATTCATTTTAGGGTATTTTGGGGGATGGGGGTTGAGGTTATATTTTCCTCTAAAGTGCTGTTTCAGTTTACTATACAATTCTGTCATGCAAATAATAATAATTAGGATTAAATATCTTGTTCAAATTCCGACTTTGAATAAAAATCAGATGACCGGAAGTGCGTTTTTACTGAAAAGTATATTTTAGTTTTCTGGTGTTTTCTTGAAAACGACTCCAACGATTTTCTTTTAAGTATGAATGTGAACTGCACATATACAGAGCTACAACTTTTAATTGAAACATTTCACCTGGTAAAGTCATTAAAGGGGGCTTTTGTGGGAGGTGGGGTTATGTTTTTCTCTAACGTGCTATCATAGTTGATTATACAATTCTACCATCCAAACAAAATTAATTAGAAATTAATAGTTAGCAAAAATTCCGAGTTTCAAGAATATTAGTAAACCGGAAGTGCGCTTTTACTGAACATTTTTTTCAACTTTCGACGAATTTCATTAAATTTGATACACTAACTTTGATATAAAATTTTTGTCAATTACAATTTTGAAAACTGGAGTAAGAGAAGAACGTTGTGTGAGTGTTTCACATCAGATTTTTTTTAATTGGATTAGTACTATAATAATATTATAGCGTATAATATATAATGTATAATTTATAATCAGATAATTCATTTTATTTGTTGGTTTAAAATATTGGTGAGTATAATTTAAATTGTTTTATTTCTTCATTATTCCACGACTCAAAAAAACAAAACCATAAAACATTTTCAATGCTTGACATTTTCGTGAAAATCAGTTGTTTGTTTTCGAAAAATATTACAAATAAAAATGATATGTTTATATGTGTGCAGTTACCATCTTACCAAGTTTAAAGGAAATCGTTTTCGAGAAAATTACAAAAAACCCAAAAATCTTTTTTGTAAAATTGCCCTTCCGGTTAACCCAATTTCAAATTTGGAATTCTATTAATGCTTCCAACGTGTATTAATATTGTGTAGTTGGTAAAACCATACTTTTATACTCAAGTGCTACTTTAAAGGAAAGTATAACGCTCTACTGTACTCCAGAACCCCCAAAAAATCAATTCGGGAAAATTCCCAAATAAAAGTGATAGGTATTTATACTAGGTAGATAGTATACAATGTTTAAAGAAAATCGTTGGCGCAGTTTTCGAGAAAATCACGAAAAATGTGGAAAAAAAAACATTCAGTAAAATCGCACTTTTGGTAAGTGGTTGACGGATTTTGCCCGAAATCTTCGTGTCTGATGCGGTGGGAGTCCGTAAACAGAGAATGCCAAGTTTCAGGTTCCTGTGACTTTTCGTTTTTGTGATATTCTGTTAACACGGACACTAGAACACACACAGACAGACACTAGAACACACACAGACAGACACTAGAACACACACAGACAGTCACTAGTAAAACACACATACAGACCAAGGGCAATTCAGCAGTATAAAGACAGAGAGTACAGTAGCGATAGCTGCCATCAAAAACAGGGACATCCATTGGCCATTGACAGAACTGATAAGATAATTATTAACAACTATAAACTGGGAAAGTAGAGTGGATCAAGGCGCACGTTGGAATTGATGGACATGAGATAGCTGATAGATTGGTAAAGGAAGTATCAGTTGATAAAAACATACAAATAAGCTACGAAAAATCACCGAAGTCATTTTGGAAAAATAAGTTCCTGATGGAAACGGAAAAGAAGTGGGAAGTAGAATGAAGGAATGCAACAAAAGAAAGAGAAACACGACGATACCAATTTTAGAAGACAGCAAACTATTAAATTTACAGATGGACTACAAACTTACATAGATATTGACAGCACATGGAAGAGTTCAACAATACTTACAAGATTTCACATAAAAACAATCCATATTGTAACTTGTGAACACGGTCATACAAAGTTGGAATCATCTAATGGACGATTGTCCACTACTAACGCGTCACACGACTGGACCCGACTGGCCTTCACCAAGAAGATTACTTCTAACAACTATAAAGTACTGCCATTTTTTGTAAAAATTTATAAAAAATTGAAATAGAAATTTTTTAATTAATATATATTTTATCATTGGAATGTTAACATGTTATACTTTGTTAGCTATTGAATGCAAGGTTCCAGATTGGCTGTTTCCCTCTTTAAAATGTTGTTTCTTGACGTACTAAAAAACTGAGATTTCCATGCTTTTAACGATTTATCCACAGCGGTTCTCAAAGTTTGGAACCGCTGGTTGGGAAATCGCGGCAGCAGGAGGAATACGTATCTATTCCATAATTGGGAAATATGTATTCCTTCTTATGTATCTGCAGTGCCCGAATCTGGGGCAGATAATGGCTGGTGACAGCGCTTGATGTCGTTGTGGTGAATTTCCTCAACAGAAGACTGTTCATTCCATTAAATAGTTCTCATACCTCCAAGAGATGTAAAATAAGAGTAAATAAATCATTACTTGATGTAAAATATTTTTAATTGCATGTATAGGATCCGAAATGTATATATAAATATTAACAGTTTTGATGAGAATTATATTTGTGGTGAAACTATCTAGATTGTACAGCTGTTCTCTAGTAATAGATGGAAACAAATTGAGTGTCAGTAACGGCGATAGATAATTAGTCTAGGGTACTGTATAAAGAAAATTGTTGGCTGTGTAGACTGTTTGATGGGGAAGCAGGTATGTGATTGTGTGTTTTGTAAGAAATAGGATGTGAGGTAATCCTAGTTGGTTGGCAATACATGCGTGCTCCATTAGCTTGAACAGCTTCTCTGACAGTTTGGAGGCAGCAAAACGAAAGAAAGGGAAATAAAGTGAGAGAGAAAGACCCATAAAGAGAGAGCTTTGCCTGTACAATCTACAGAAGGCCAACATATATCACTAGGTGATACCTTCATCGTACTATTACTACGGCCTCCACTCTGCATGCGGGGGGTCGGCCTTGTAAGCACCCTCCTGAATGCGTGCATGACCTCAACCTCCCAGCAGCATTTTCCCTTCTACCACCTTTGTGCCACCTCCAATTAGATATCATGTGTGTGTGTGTGTGTGTGTGTGTGTATGGTTGCGTTCACCCTTCTTATAAGTACACCAACATCTATCTATCTACTGCCTCCAGCCATAACTGGTTCTGGAGAATTACCTAGCGTATTCTCCACTAGACAACTAGCACACACTCACTCATCCCTTTGTATCTAACAAATTGTTCATCGCCTTATAAGTCCCACCACCACAATATTAAACCTACCTACACAATCATCCTTATTACTTGAATAGATGTTGAAAAGAGACTGAATATGGCTACTGGGTTCCCGGCCTTATTTTGCAACATTATTTTTAAATAGAACCCAAAATAACGGAAGATTCTAGATATTAAGAGAATAATTTGTTCACAACTGAAGAATAATTTGTAAAGTTAATCTTCAGTCAGTTAAGACAGTTAAGGTAAGACGCTAAAATTTCTTTTAGTTATTTTTATTCTCCATTTGTAAAACCAATTCTCCAGGTCTGAGAAATTTATTTGGTTAAAATCAATGGTGAGGATAATTTAGAATAACTATCCCTTAATTGGTTTCTAAATTTATATATGTATATAGGTTTGCCTAGACTCCACTTCTTACTCCTCAATTTTCTGAAAAAACAAACATGGATTATGGATTATTTCCAACTAAATTAAATATTAAAAATATTAAAAATTAAATATTAGTTTCATGCAGCCTACGTTTCTTAAAAGCCTTTCTGCTGATTCCAGAGCGGCTTGGCAGGGTTGTGGCAGAAAGCACAGAGTCTTCTGTTTTACTGAAGAGGGCTTTAGACACAGGTCTGCAGTTGCGAAAAGACTCTGCAGAGCATTTGTAGCGTATTTCTGGAATGAAGATGCAGACCGGCTAGCAATGAAATGTAGAGAGATGGCTCAGTCTAACCAACCCGTATCATCTGCTTTACACTCAAACAGTTAGTCACTTCAAGATTCCAGGCTGAAATGAAAATTTCCGATATGGCAAATGCAGGGCGGTAGGCATTGGCCGGTATTTGTCAACTCAAAGGGACCAGTTTATCGAGGAGGGTTAGTGTGGATTGATTGGAGCGAGATTCCTGCAGGCTTATTTATATCGAATAGAAATAGTGGACAGATCTTTCCTGCAACTTGAAGAGACATTATGAATTTGACTTATGGGCTCGTCTAGCTACAGGACGTGAGGAAAAAATTTAACTTTTAAGTTTTAAATCTTATATTTCATATTATGCATATCATTATTATATTGATGCTTATTCTTATTCTAGTGTCTATAGAGTCGAGAATGCTATGTAACGGCCTACTACGATGATCCTTATTTCATACCCAAATTTGTCAGAAATTATCTTCTCAATATTTGAAAACTATAATTATTGTGTTGTAATTATTACAATTATAAAATTAACAGATTTTCTTCAAATTAAAAATTTTATACAAAGAGCCGCTGAAATGTATTTGGTGTGTTGAGTTGTGTGTTTTGTAGCAGTAGTTGGTGTTGCACGAGCGGTTTAGTAAAGGGGTAAGTATATATGTTAAGATGTTAAGAGAGAAGTATTAGAAATAAGAAAGTAGTCACCACTGCTAACAATAAATATATTCTAATAAAATAATAGCTACAAGTTATTTGCAAGGATATTATAAACTTATTAATATATTGTGGAACTGCACTGATTCTAAGATAGCGATTCCTGAAGTGTTCTGCTTCGGTTCTCTTTCAAACTGTTCTTGTTTGAAAACACAATATACACAGTCTTGAAGGAATGCCCTCTCTAACGGGGGATTTTCTCTTACAAACCAGTTGTCCAAGTGGCATTGCTATTTTCCTAACGGATTCCTGTGCTCCTGTCTCTTTAGCAGCAATGGCCTTAAATTATAGTCTTGACTCTAAAATACATTATTTTTGCCAAAATCATTTCACTTAAAATATTTTACAAAACTATTTCTTTTTACATTTCTGTGGTTCCACTACAGCGCTAACAAAAATAATGGAAGTGATGGGCGTACGTACATATTGGTTCTCTGCACACAGACAGATTATGGTCAAAGAGAGTATCTCTTCATCAAACCTGAACTACTAGAAAGCTAAGGTCACAGATTTCCCAGAACTCCCAAAAAATCAGCGTTTCCGAAAAAAAAAAAAAAGTTTCAAATAAAAGATACCAGAAATCTTTGGTGTTAGCATGCCACGATTAAACAAGATCAATACAACCATTTCCGAAAATACTTCAAAACAAATCCGAAACCTATTCTATACAGTTGTAATTACAGTAACCAGATTTTTCTTCAAATTTCGAATTTCAGGTAAGCTTTTAATGTAGCTTAAAATTATATAGATGGTAGAACCATAAATTTCCCGGGATGTTGTGGCACTTTCGAGGAAAGCTAAACTTTGCAGCTACCGACGGACTAAAAAAAAAAACCAAACAATTTTTTGCGGGGAAATGTTTGAAAAAAGTTATAGACATCTATCTGTATAGATTAGTATACGAATTTCAAAGAGCATCCGGAAAAACTGGAAAATAAAAAAAATTTAATAATGTTCATTTTGACCAGAAATTTTCGTGACACATGCGATGACAGGTCTTAAACGGAATATCAAGTTGAAGCTTGATGCGATTTTTTTTTCCTTTTTAAGGTATTTTTTCCACACACGCGTGCGGGCATACACACACACACATAATAATACACATTCACAATTATAAGATCATTTGCTACAATCTTTTTTTCCCTTACGAAGAAAATTTAATTTCGTAAAAAGACAGGATCGCAACACTTCCTCTCATTGCAGTAAGAGAAAGTAAGAAATAATGTTAGTGATCTTTTAGGCTTCCGCGGCCAATATCCGTTTCATACATATTGCAATGAACATTTTGAAGTCCGTTTCGTGACCCTGAGAAGAAGCTCATTGTAATATGAAGCGAAACTTCGGTTTCTAGGATGATACTTCCCTGAAGAAGCAAACTAGGGAAAAACGTTGACTTATGACAAGACACTAACGCTTGTCTCAACACGGAATAATGATAAAATAACGAAAGTAATTTTTTTCGTAGTAGCTCACGAAAAAATAACTTGATTTATTCGTTCCATTGAAAAATATTAAGACTATAGTTTCTTCATCACTCAAGGAAAAATGACGAATGAATTAAGGGAATTAGAGTATGCAAAAAATGGGTCCAAATTGCTCGAAAAAAGGTGCGATTCCTATGAACTTCTGCGTTTAGTTTGTTTAGCTCTTGCTTCTGAATGCTAACCCATTACTGAATATCTGCTTTCTCTCCATTATATATATATATAAGTGATATCCTATAAATATTGAGTGATAATAGAATTGATAAGTTGGGTTGATATTACGGAATATATAGTTGTACAATGTTGCTCTTAATGCAGTAACAATGGACCGTAAACATTGTGTGCATTAAAGGGTGCATCATTGTTAAATGGTGTGTGCAAATCTCTCTATATATTCATTTCTCTATACAATACATTTATCTATAGATTCATGTTTTACTCCAGAAATAGACATTTTCACTGATATTCTGATGATTATATCAACAGTTTTCTAATAGTAATGTTTATCTGTAAAAGTTATCTATAATTTAACTTAAACCTTTGTACTCCTAAGGCCGGAGCCACTTAAAGGCGTTCTACTCCTGTGGCAACAATATCATTTCTAAAATGGTAACTTGATCATATAAAAATCTTGATAACCTTTAGTTCATTAATTTTGTCGAATGTTTACATTTACACCTTACTTTGTTTATTACTTCGTTTTTCATACGACCATTTTTCACTCGACTAATCCCCATTTCGATTCGACGTGTCCCCTGTATTAGTTAAATTAGAATTCATCTAGTATATGTGTAGAATATAGTGACAATATTAGAGATATTTTCCAGTTCTGCGAGCCCAACCACAACAGTAGTAACTATGTATTTTTCATAAGTTCGCCACAATAGTGTTGATCATCAACGCGAAAAAGACCAATGTTGTTCTCTGGCTTACCGAAATTTCAGCACTGCTCGCTCTTGGAATAGCTACTTATTCAGTGATCGCAATCTCCTATGAATATACTGACAACCGGAACCTGTAGCTCTAACACTTTCTGCTTTAAAGGCGTGTAACTTAAACAAAATTTCTATATTTTTTCTTTTAGTTTTCCTTCTGTAATTCATAAATCTAAGAAATACACTTGGGAATTATCTGTTAACGCATAGACCAATCGCTAGGAATGTAAAATGTTAATGTATTTAGTAAATCATATTTATTAATGAAAACTAGGTTCAATTCATAATATATCTGTGAATTTTAATTATAAAATAGGCATTGTAGAAATCTCTTTTGTAGTCTCTTTTGTAATTATATAGCTCCATTTATTATTAGTACTCGGACAATTAAAGAAATCTTGTGTGAAATACTTTATACAACTTTCTCTTACACTAATTAATATAATTTAATCAGGAAATATTCTTAAAAATTGACACGTTACAATCTTTAATTATCCGTTACAGACCTCTTAGTGTAGGCATCGATGGAACGAGGCTCGCCTCCCTTTTATAAATCTTTAGTTGGGCTGGCCATAAGCCAGCCATTTTTCTTCCGTTCTGAGGGGATCTTAATACATGTATTTCCAGTGATAACACAATGTTGAAAAGTTTTTATCGATTGCAGTTACTTTCTTTTTACAGCCGTTGGAGAAAATAAAAATATGTTTCGAGTAAAAACTTAGATTCGACAAACTAATATGATCGATATCCTTTCTCTTAAAGTTGTAATAGCATATAAAATTCCTGCCTTTATATAAGGTCTATCTCATTTAAATCGTCTTCTATGACGAACGAGGCTTCATGTTCAACCACTAAATCAACCAACGAGGCTATCATGTTCAAAGGAAAAAATGTTCATTAAAATTAAAAGAATTTTATTATATAGCTCTATTACGTATTGTAAAATATATATCGACATATTTCCATTTTTTGTTATTTTTATTTGTAAATAAAGAAAAAGTCAACCTGTATAGATAGATATTCCAATGCTTTCTTTATTATACAATCAGCCAGAGGAGAGAGTTCATGCCACCAGGGAAATGGGTACGCTTGGACAAGGGTCCTTTTCTCCACCACCTCGCCCATTTCTATGTCCCAGTGCTTCCACTTTACATTTGCATTGCTAACCCCGGGTATACTCTCTACTGGGGGATGGGGAGACTCGATTCTACCCTGCTGCGCAGCAAACCACGTGACCCCCTAAGTCCCCCCCACCCAAGGGAATCCTTTTCCATAGTCTAGTACCGAGTGGGAGATCGAATTTGAATAAATTCTCACACAGGCCAACCACTTGTCTCTTCTTCCTCTGCTTCCAGCAGAGTCCTCTTCTCCTGTGTGAAACTCCGTTCACCCTGGTCCACTAAGCTATATACTACTATGCGAGAGAGCCCGGGCTCTTCTCTGGCATCGTGAGTTTCTCTTTCACTCTCTCTTAGTACACTTTCTCCCCATTTAAATCTACTGGGTCCACTTTAGGGAAATATATGCCAGAATTGTGTGTGTGTGCGTGTATATGTGATGGGAGGGGATGACTTCATCACTGAGTGGAGACTTCATTAATTTCATGGCTAACCGGCCTAATTGAATTTAGTGAACTTGACTTTAACGTTGGTGACGTGTATGAGGGTTGTAACAACTTTGCAACGTTAGCAGATCAAGTGATCCTGTGGCCACTAGCATCACTAGTGTAAACTGGTGAGGCGGTTTTTGGGCCCTCCTTGAACAGCATAAAGCTTATCCCTTCTCTCTCTCTCTTTCAAGCTGGTCCCCACTTAATAATATTATTTAGTAGGCTGACATAGTGGGGGGAACGTGGTTGGTTTCAAGTCCTTCCTAGTTTTGGCACAAATACCAATTAACTAGTTCTCTTATTTACATGTAAATTTGGGTTTATTACATTTTGAGACCATTAATTTTATTGAGTGTTTTTTAATTTTTATTTTTTAATTTTTTATTATAACGAAATCTGCTAGGTGTTCGGAAATGATTCGTAAAAATTGTCTTTAAGTGCATCAAAGATATGATTGAATCAAGAGACTCATTAGTCTTCTATATTAAATAGCAATTTATTGGTTTTCAATTAAGCAATATTCTTCATTATTAATGTATTCCTAGCTGTTGAAATTTGGGTTCAATCCAAACGATTTAAACCAGGATACTTACTACAATAATTGAGATGTGTTATCTAAATGACCAAATCTGTCCATAATAGCCTCAACATTCCCTATTGTGAACGGTAGTTCCACAGTAATCAAAATTCTTAACATGGAATTCCACAACGCAGTTGATGTCAGATCCAATTGAACAATTTTCATGAAACTTCGTATACTAACTACACAAATATAGTTCCATCACTTTTATCTGCAACATTTCTTTTATCCAGGAATATTATTAAATTGGAATTCTGAGAAAGCTACAACTTTCCTCCAGGTTTGATCAAAATTTGTCGTTTATAGTTATTTCAAATGAAGTCTTGTGTGAGAAAGAAGAGAAATTGGGTGCGGGTGTGTGTGTTTTTAACATCAGATATTTTTATAAATCAAAAAGTCAGTTTGTAAGCACTGTAAAATCACTTACAGCGTCTCAATGGAATGATTGCGTTAAATCATGTATATTGTATACAGTGATAAGATATTATCCTGTGCATCTAGGATCCAGTATATGTTTGCTCTATAATGGTGTACAATTAGCCTACTAAGATAATGATAATGGATCCGACACGAACATAATCATAGTAACCATGTAGCTAGTGCACCATGTGGATGGTGCATAACATAGTGGAGGTGACAATAGGAGGAGTAAGTTCCATAGTGTGCAAGGTTAGGCACCAAAGCTTGGATAGACTTGGTCTAGGTATATCCCACATATGTGTACACAGTCACCTGTTCCCTGGATAATTGTAGCACACCTTACTATCCTATTCTTATATCTCCCACCACAACTACTACTATATACTAACGCACACACACTCGCACACCCACACATACTTTTCAACTTCAAAATAACAATACCCAACACTTGTGCACCTATCTACCTACCTGTAAACAAATAATCTTTCTAACAACACATATACACACTGCGCCCCATAACAATTTCAGTACAAACTATGTTATAAAAGCCCCAAATAGGGATGGTGGCTAATGCTGTTTCTATAATACTTAACTACACTTTATCTTTCACTAATAGGACCAACAACACAAACGAGGCCTAAAATTAACTCATACAATGTATTATTAAACATTTTGTTTACAATCTATTACCGAATCATTTTATCTTATCTAATATCTAGTCTGCTTGGCTTATTAACTTCAATATTGTCAGTTGATTTTTACATGTGCGCGACGAACTATACTCTTTTATGCCATTAATGTCATGGTAACGGAACGAATCCTACTATATACTTTGACTAGAATAATGTGACATAAACATTAACTATATACAATACATGGCAATTAAAAATTTGTCATGTAAAATAAATGTATATATTAACTTTGCATTATATTAACATGAACTAAAAAGAAAAAAACAATTCTGAATAATTATAAGCAAACTAAAATAAAAAGTTTCTTCTAAGGAAAATAGGCCCATCTTTAGCCTATCCCAAATAGGCATGAGCCTCTCCCAATTTGTTGATCGTGGTCATAGACATCCAAGGAATTTCTGAATGTCGTCTCGCCATCTAGATCTAGGCCTACCTCTCTATCTAGACGAAATAGGAAAAAAAAAAGACGATACATCTAAAATTATACAACAACCAGGAATTGAAGTATCAGAGACATTTTCCGTGATAGTCTGCTTCATTTTGGGGCTATCGACCGGTTTCGGGCTTCGCCCATCTACAGGATACGTTTGTCAGACAGTGTGATAACACAGACTTGCACAGAGCAGGTTCAGTTTGCACACTCAGAGTGAATTTGCTCTGTGCAAGTCTGTGTTATCTCACTATCTGACAAATGTATCCTGAAGATGGGCGAACGCCCGAAACCGGTCGATGACCACAAAATGAAGCAGGCTATCACGGACAGTGTCTCTGATGCTTTCCAGCTCTGCAGAACCAGCCACCACTACAAGGAATTGAAACCTTTACCTTTTTTTTTCTAACCAGAAATATTTTGCTGACCTGGAATTACTGGTTGTGAGATTCCTTAAATGCGAAAAAGAAAGTTTTCAGTGAATATCTGTCATCTTGTGGACGGAATAATCAAAAAAGGAAAATTCGCACAAATTTCAAATTTGTTATTCCGCTATTGCATCTGAAATGAAATATTCTTATAAAATCCGTCAAAATTTTAAAAGAGCCAACTTACTGAGTGGCATTTGTTTTTGTTCCAGTTTTTCGCCATTTTTTTTTTTTTAAAGACCATCCCTAACGATTTTCTTTATGATTCGCAAACTAAGTGTACCAACAAAGGCCTATTACTTTTATACTTGAAATATTTTTCCAGGAAATAAACTGATTTTTGGAGGATTCTAGAGGGAGTTAAAACGTTAAGCTTTTCCCCGAAAAACCCACTCCCGTAACAATATACTGTAACGCAGCCAGCGGTGCCATCTAGGAGAAAAGGCAGGTACCTAATCTTCTCCTATGGCCGCTGGGAACGCTGGTGGCGCTCTAGTTCTCTCTAGAAGAATCGAGGAAGTTCTAGAAGAAAATTAACTCTTTTGGCCAAAATCAATGACTATGGCTTTCCGGAAATAACTACTTAACTTTTTCAATCAACTACTATATCTATTATTTCAAATTGCACCAATTATAAAACGAATGCCAAGATTTAGGGATTTATCTAGTTAATATTGGGTCTAGTTTATTTCATACAATCAAAAATATCTTTCCAAATGGGATTTTTTATTAAAGAATTAGACTTTATTAAAATGTTTACATGTTAAATTTTGAAAGTTAAAAATTAGTTGTAGGCTTCCGTGAATGTTCCCTATTTTACTGTAAAAATTGAGAGTACCTTTGCTTGCACATCTTCCATCTTATTATCGAAACTCAAGGAAACTTATTGCTACAGCTACAGCTAGATCTACAACTAAGATTAAACATCTGAAAACAAAATTTCTTCACCACTCTCAAAACTCTAACAATATACATATGTACGTTGTGAAAAAGCTAGCAATAATTTCCTTGATATGGTTCATATATGCTACTTTTGAATATGGTTCATTCAATCAAACTTCATACAAAGATTTGTAAAAATTTAACCTAAGAAAGAAAGAAGAAGAAATTTTCATTTATTTATCTGTGAATAAAATAGGATATATTGTAGCAGCCAGTGGTGCCATCTAGGAGAGGAAATAGGAACCTCAAGTTCTCTTAGTGGCCGCTAGGAAACGCTGGCGACGCGCTCTAGTTCTTTGTAGAAGAATCGAAGAAGTTCTAGAAGATTCTTCACCGGTATAAATAGTGGGACCGCAGAGAGTTGAGAGAGTTTTTCCAGTTACAAACGAAGTCACTAGTTTGTGAAAACTGTATAAAAAGTGAACAAAATGAACTTTTGAGGTGTAAACTGTGAAGTAATTATTATTAAGTGTTGGATTTTGTAATTTATTGTGTTTAACAATAAATTGGTGTTTATTTTTATTGAAGTTTGGAGTATTTTATCTATACGAACCCACTTAAAACTAGTTGCAGTAGCTGATTTAGAGGGAAAAACGTTACAATACTAATCTATATAATATTAAGTTCTATTTAATGATTTGCTAGAGTTCCAAGTCTAAAGAAAATCGGTTAATCGAAAGTGCAAATTTACGTTTTCCAATTTTTTGGGGGGAGGAGAAAAGGAATTATTTCAAAAACAACTTAAACTATTACTTTTTTTCTTAGACCTATGTTGCGGTCGTTTCAAATTTGTGCAATTGTGTTTTCAAAGGAAATACAAGTTTTGGAGTCCTCTGAATACGAAAAAATGATTTTAGCAAATAGGCCGTATATATTATAGTATATGAGTGTGCGTGAGTGTGTGTGTTTTAACAAAATTTTCCCAAAAACGAAAAATTGCAGGAAATTCAAAACTTGGTATTCCATTTAGGCACGGCCACCGTAACAGATACGAAAATTTTGGTCAAAAAAATCTATCAATCGGAAGTGCGCCTTAATTGAATAATTTCCTCTGTTTTTCGTAATATTTTCGAAAACGGTTTCAACCATTTTCTTTAAGCGTATACTTCGTATACTACCTACACACATAAATAACAATCACTTTTATATCAAACCATTTTTTTTCGGTGAAAATTGATGTTTTGAGAATTCCGGGGCAACAGAAGCTTTATGCTTTCCTTTGAGGTGTCACTTGAGTATGTGTTTTTATAACCTGCAAATATTAATAATACACATTAGAAGTATTGATAGAAATCCAAATTTGTAGAAAATCGTTTAACTACAACTGTAATTTTACAGAATATATTTCTGAGTATTTTTGGAATTTACTCGAAAACAGTTACAACGATTATCTTCTTCATTCCAGTTGAGGCGCTGTACTGTAAGTGATTTTTAGATGCTTACAAACTGGCTTTTTGATTTATAAAAATATCTGATGTTAAAAAACTCCCACACACACACACACACACACACACACACCCAATTTCTCTTCTTTCTCATATGACTTCATTTAAAATCTCTATAAACGACAAATTTTGATCAAACTGGAGGAAAACTTGGAAGTTGCAGCTTTCTTGGAATGCTTAGAAACGTATCACTTTTATTTGTAACATTTTTCTTAAAAAAAAAATTGATTTTAGAGAGGTATTTATTGTAGGTCGGTCAGTTAGATTTAATTTAAATTTTCACAAGCTTTCTTGCTTTAACATAGAGCGCTCCACAGAAGGCCGCTTAGTTATACAAGTTAAATCCCTACTAACATTTTTGATGATTAGTCCAACTAGAAATTGTAAGGTTTCAATTTTATAGAAAATTTCTTGATTAAATTGTATTAATTAGCATACGTGAAAGTCGTATGAGTGTTTCACACAAATTTTTTATTTCTAGCTCAAGAGAGTTCGTTAAAAAAATCTGGGAATCACTTAAAAGTGATGGATTTTATTTGTATGAAAGTAATAAATTAATTTATTATATGTTTCTTTTTTGCAGCCTGGTAACCAATTGTTTTTGACATTTTTTTTAATTTCCATATGCAACCAAACAATATCCATTAGAGAAAAAAAAAGACGCATCGTATTTTTATTGAAAGAGAACAAAATTTTAATCGATAAAAAAAAAACTCAGACGCTGTTCAGTATTTAATTAATTTAAATAAAAGAGAGCAAAGCAGTCTTCTGTGTTTTAATGGTTGGCTAATTAAATATATTGATATCAATGAAAAAAAAATATATATATTTAATTATGTTTTAGAGGAATTACATTAAATTAAATTAATTGTTGATTGTAATTTTTTAAAAATATATCCAGTGATGTGAATCATGAATTACTTTATTCATTATAGAATAATTAACTAAATAATTTAAAATTATTGAAAGTGTTGAATTTATTGGCTGTGAAAATGAATACAAAGGAAAATCAACATCTAAAATTACATCGTAGCTCCTTCATATCTCTCTCTTTGTATGTCGAACAATCTAGTTGTGTGAACCCAAAATTATAAAATAATATTCTCTGATATTTTAATTAATCGTGCTAAAAATTAATTATCGTTAAATTGATCAGTTAAAAGTTTTAACAAAAAATGATTACAGACGATTCCCATTAATGTTACTAAATTATGTTACATAAACTCTTACTCTTGTAACCAGCGGTAACTCCTTAGGAGGAAGTGAATTAGTCACCCCCCCCGCAAATATCATGGTAAACATATTTTCCAGAAAGGGAAGGGAATAGCTAAGTGGTTCGCGTACTGGACTCCCATGCGGAGGACCCGGATTCGAGTTCAGCTGTGCTGCCCTTAGATTTTTTCTTCCTCGGAGCCTCTATAGCTCAATGTTCGGTGATGGATAGTGTTGCCTGTAACGAGAGAACACTGACCGGAGGCCGCACTGCAGTGAGAAGGCTACGGACGCCAATGACCATAGATGTTGACGCGCCCTAAGTTAAAAAAATAATCCAGAAAAAATTTAAATTAAGTTTCTTATGACCTCTCTGTAATTTAGACTAGCAACAACGCTAGAATATTTTCAATATTTCGAAAAAAACATCTACTAATGAATACGTTTTGTTTCTTTACTCACAGGCCTGTATAAAAAAATAAAAAATAGTAAAAGTATATCCAATTTAATTGAAACAACCAGTACAAAACCATGTGGTGCACCATTTTTTAAAAAACGAAGTACAAATATATCCAAACGAAATTCATATTTATTTTAAATTAAATTAAACCATATTAAACAAAAGCAGCATACCAATATTAAATAGAACTCTGTTAACAAATTTGCATACGTATATTTAACAACCAGAGCATATAACAATATAATAATAAACCTCCATTATACTTAACAAGGTGAGTTAATAATTTGTGGACAAAATAAAATAATATTCTTAATGTAAACTCTACTTCATTATAACTATTTTGTAAATACTCTTTTTAGATAATGTACTGTATTAATGATAAAACCTTTGATAATGGCCTTGTAAAATGCCGAAACGTAAGGAGAGGACTAAATGTTAATCAATAACATTTAAATAAAAAATTTTTTATAAATACACTATTTTCTAATGCCTAATCACAATTTATAATAATTTCACTTTGTCATGAAACACACACGTGTAGTAACATAACCTTATAATATAACCTTCCCACATACATACAACCAACAAGTGTGAGTCTACAGAAAACATTTCGTTGAAGTGAACTCTTTACACGAACTTGGTGAATTTGCTCTGACGATGGATGAATATCCGAAACCGGTCAGGAACATAACTAATATACATGCTACGACGAAAAAAAAACCGGAAAAATAAATATGTTTTATCTTTAAAAAAATAAATTTATAAATATCTATGATGCATGTAGTTAGTTTCATGTACGAATAAACTTAATTAAAAACTATTAATTTGATCTACGTTAGTATTTAGTGATGTTGTCTTTGCTTCACTCAACAGCCATTAGCCTATTGTCGGTATCGACTCGTAACAAAGTTAATATGACCGGAATTATGTTCCACAGGATTAAGATGATTTGTTTCAATTTTAAAACTGTACTTATTTTCGTGTGTTCTTATTTGTAGTTCAAGATAATGCCACAGATGTTCAATTACATTCAATGTAGAAGATTGTGCAGGTATCTGGAGATTAAATTAACTTTCGTCTGTATAAAATAATAGTTTAGAAAATTTTGCACCCAAATTTTTCGTCAAGCAGCTCAAAGAGAATAATGAAAGTAATATCTAAATTTGGAGTGTGTGTCACTCACTGTACATAATAATATCTTCAGCTGGACCCAGCCAAAGAGGTTCACAATGGTCACCACAAGTATCAAAATATACAATTTACAATTTACATCTAACAATAAACTTGGAAGATAATTTCATTAAATGGAATGTACCAAAATTTATAGTTGTTTGGATTTATTCATCAGAATACAGTGAATATGATGGCCATAGTATAAGTGTGCGAAATGGAATAATAACACACCTGTTTGTGTGGGTGTACATCCACCAGTACTCCCCTTCCCCACTCACCTTTTGTTGATATTCCCCATGGACTTTAACTTTGTTAAACTTGTTAGGTGGACTTTGTTGTATAAGTTTCATTTCAAACTGTTATTTGAATAATTAACTAAAGCTCCTTGTTTCTTAGTGGGAGAGTTCATCTTTTGTTTTCACTGATGTAATTGAGTGTATATCATATAATAAAAACAAAATATACGAATAAAAAAAAGGTAAATTTTGTTGAAACAATAATTTATTCTCAATTCACTTTATATTAGGTGAAATAAAAGGTTATTATTATTTTCCACCATTTTTAATCCAATCATTAAATTAAGAATAAATCAACTAATAATTTGTAATGTATAGAACTTTGGGAGAAATGACGAAAAATATAAATTATGATTAGAAGAAAGTATTAGCTTATGATTAGTAAAATATATTAGAAGAAATATATTAAATATTGGTGGTTACTTAGTGTAATTTTGAGCAATGAGGGGCAGTTAGAAAGGTAGAATACTTTTATGTACTCGTACAATAAAAGGGAATGATAATATACATTGTAACGTTTTATCCTGTAAAGTAGCTACTGCAACTAGCTTTAAGAGGGATCGTATAGATAAAATACTCCAATAAATAAAACACCAATTATTGTTATACACAATACATTACAAAAAAACAACACAATAATAATTACTTCACAGTTTAAACCACAAAAGTTCACTTTTCATACACCTTCCACAAACTTACACTTCGCTCGTAACTGGAAACTCTCCCAACTCTCTGTGGTCCCACTATTTTTACCGGTGGAGAATGGTCTGGAACTTCCTCGATCCTTCTACAAAGAGCTAGAGTGCGCCGCCAGCGCTTCCTAACGGCCACTAGGAGAACCCGAGGTTCCCACTTCCTCCCCCAGATAGCACCACTGGCTGCGTTACAATATAGGGTTTGAAATAGGTGAGCTTAAAATTTTTGTGGTTGATGTAGGAGTGCAAGTGTTATCGCAGTGTCGAAGTGCTAAAGGCCCAACCTTCAAGTTAAACAATCTTAAATGTTGTAAGTCTGCAAAAAATTATTATAGTTTCTGCCTGTTATTATTATTATTATTATTATTATTTAAAGAATAAGATTTTGTATGTCGTGAGATTTATCTGTGAATTTTATGTATTTTATGATTTTTATGAGTTTTATTCTCTGCTTTTTTTTTTTTATCCCTTAATCAATTCAGATAAACACAGACCTCATAAGGTCCCTTTGGAGAAGATTTAAATCATAAATTATATAAAAAGTATTTGTTGAACGTTGATGAATTATGTTATGAAGAAATTTGGTGAGGATCGGACAAGAAAGAAACATTCAATTACGCCGACGTTTCGACAGAGTTTCCTCCTGTCCTTATCAAGGCTTTAATATATAGAAAGTCGTGAATATGTGGAAAGCGAATTTTTAAACATACACATTTGTTACATCGCAGAAAGATAAAAAAAGAAAATTAAATGTTACTAGTATCTTGTCTTAAATTATCTACAGGAAAAGTCATCATTTTCTACAGAATAATTTTCTTTTACTAGTAACTAGAACTAGTAACTTTCAATTTTCTTTTTTTAAGTTTCTCCCATGTACCAAATGAGTATGTTTAAAAATTCTCTCTCCACATCTTCACGACTATATAAATATCAAAGCCTTGATAAAGACAGGAAACTCTGAATTGAATGTTTCTTTCTTGTCCGATCCTCATCAAATTTCTATATAACATAAATTATAGATTTTAATTATTTTGTATTGTGAATTTCTTTTTGTTTATTAACGCACCTCAATACATCATATTTCAAATTAATTTGCTCTTTTAAGTAATTGAGATCGTGTAATATTTTCGAAATTGAGTTTTATCGGAAATACATGTGTTGAGGTTCCCTGAGTACGAAAAAAATGTTTTTAACGAATCGCCTGCATGTGTGTGTGTGTGTGTGATCAAAATAACTCAAAAACGAAAAATTGCAGTCAGCTGAAACGTGGTATTCCATTTAGGAACTATCATCTGACACGAAACTTTCAGGCAAAATCTATGAACCGGAAGTGCGACTTACCTGATTAGTTTTTTCCCCCACCAATATTTCACATTTTTTTCCGTAAGCGGTCCCTACTATTTTCTTTAAACTTCGTATATTATCTACACACATAAATAACTTACTTATTTTCGTAACATTTTCTTGAGAAAATTGATTTTTTAGAGGTTTCAGGGTGAAACTAGCGTTAAGCTTCCCTCTAATGTGCTACTTCAGCCTGGTTGATTTTATAACATATATAATATCAAAATACTAATATAATATATATATATATCAAATCAATATAATATCAATATCAAGACCGAATCTCACTATCCTTATCCATCATATAAATTTACATTAGAAGCAGTCATGGAAAGCCAAATTTGAATATAATCGGTCAACCGAATGAAGCATTAGAGACATTTTCCGTGGTAGCCTGCTTCATTTTGTGGTCATCGACCGGTTTCGGGCGTTCGCCCATCTTCAGGAAGCGTTTTTCATACAGTATGACAACACAGACTTGCACAGAGCAAATTCAGTTTACACACTCAAGTGTAAACTGAAGTGTGTAACGAGTGTGTAAAGTGAATTTGCTCTGTGCAAGACTGTGTTGTCACACTGTCTGAAAAACGCGTCCTGAAGATGTGTGAACGCCCGAACCCGGTCGTTACCACAAAATGAGCAGGCTACCACTGAAAATTCTCTGTGCTTTCCAGCTCTGCGGAACCAACCACCACAACAGAATGAAGCAGTGTTGGAATTCCAACTTTGAAAAAAATATCAACCGGAATTGGTATTGACAGAATAGTTTTGGCTGGGGGTGGGGGTCTCTGAAAACGACTACAACGATTTTCTGTAACTTTGCTTGGCTGCCGAACAGATAAAAATGTATCACTTTTATTAGAACACCCCCCCCCCAAAAAAAAAGATTTTCTGGAATACTGCGCAATAGTAGCGTTGTTTAATTTAAAATATTATTTGCGTACCTTTAATACTATTAACTATGTCTTCTGGACTATAAGTAACTGCATTGAAATGACCATCTGAGCCAACAGTGTCTACCAGCATGTAACCTCAATCTAATGTTAGTGACCTGAAAAAAAAAAAATTCAACATTCAGGGGAATTCTTCAATTTTATAATTCTATCAACTACAGTATGTGTAAGTCGTGTGAGTGATTCACACCAGTTTTTTTTTAAACTTTTTCTTATTGTTTGTTCAGACTTACGAATATTTTTTTCTGTTAACGAAAAATCATGTTACCAAAAGTCTTAGGTGGTGTATCAACTAAATTATGGCATTGCAAGTCTACGATATGTTATCACACTGTTTTGGAAAAAATATCCTAATGATGGGCGAACGCCCAAAACACAGGCTATCACGGGAAAATATCCCAACCACAACAACACTATAGTTATCACCATCATCACATCTCTCCAACAAGGTTTTGGTGAGAATTAGTCTCCAATGGAAGTATAACTTTAATTAATGTTTTTTGCAATTTTTGGAACAGAATTGTTTTTTTTTTTTTTTAATATTCTAATACTAACTATAAACATAAAGATCTCTCACATTTTTTTTTTTAAATATTGTTCAAGAAAACATTCTTTTTTGGAAGATTCAATAGTTCAAGCTGAAACATTAAGCTTCCCACTAAACCATCACCTTTTTTTTTGAGAAGCTGATTGAACGAATATAAAATATCGCTTTGTTTTTTGCCGGAAAAATTGGTATTAAGTTGATTTTGGAGGAGCAAAGTGGTTAGATTTCTCTTAAATTATACGACCAGTATTTCTTGGCTAGATAATTTGTTGTATTGTTTTATGGTCTATTTAGCTTCGCTGGATATCGAGTACTGGGACAGGTAGAGAGGGTAATGCGTCGAGCAAAAATTTTTTACCCCCAGCTGGCTCTTCATTTGCAGTGTTAGTAAGTGCGGGCGGGTATGAGCGCGAGTTTCGGCTCTGCCCAGAAGGTGTGATATATATATATATAAAAAGAGGAAAAAAAAAACATGGAAAAACTTCCAAAATTTCTTGAGGAGAGAGGGTTGTAACGAATGAGATTCCATCATAAATCGTATTTTAATATACTGCATTGTTCAACGCCGAGTTTCGTTTAAATTGTTATTAAAAGTTTCGAAATAAACAAGGTAGTCAAAGAAAATTTTGACAATGTAAAATCTTGATGGACAAAACATTCACATTAACATTTCACTAAGATTTTCATTTGTGTGAATACACAAAGTATTGATAACAAGAAAAGAAAAAAAAAAATTACATCTGTAAAATAATGGGAAATAAAAGATGCCGAACTATCTCGTAAAACAGTCAGAGAGAGTGAGAGAGTACACGTTAGAGAGCGGAGAAAGACCGGGCTGTGAGCCAGGGCTATATTCTGCGGGGCCCCATGGTAATTACGATTTATGGAGGGCTAGAATTAATTTACCAGTGCATGATTTACAAACTAGCCTCCCTGCCACTAACCCTTTCCAATTTCACGTGGTGTTTGTTGGTTTTAAGGGCTGTTGCGATGATGTTGATTCTGTTTCTATCTCACTTCTACCGCGCTCACAAACATATCTCTCCATCTCACCTCATGCACACACACACATACACACATTGCCTTCAAACCCACATCCCTGCTTCACCATCTCTTTCACTATTCCCTGTCCAGCCCGTCTCTCTACACTTTAACGGCTCTAAGGTAAATGGCTGGGAAAATTTGATATATTTACGCAAACTGTTTCAGAACTGTGCGAAAACCATCACCAACAAAAACAACAAAGAAGAATAAGCTCATGGAAAGGCGCGTGTTTTGTGTGTTCAGTGAGTTTGGAGTGTGCGTGTGTATGTATGTCTGCCTGTGAGTTGTGGTTAATTTATTTTGTTATATTTATAATGGTGAATTCTTCTATTTTGATTAATATTTTATTTACATGTTTTCAACTTGCTTAGTAAAACGAAAATATCATTAATTGGAGTGTGAAATAATTTTTGTTTAAGTATTGATGTAGGCAAAAAACTAACCACTAAGATTTCTTTGCAAATGAGGCTACTTGATAATATTACCACAAACAGTCGTTTGGGTTATTACCAAAAACATTGCCAAATGTTTCACAATTCAAGGAACACGAAATTTCTTGTGTGAACTATTCACAAGCTTTTAGTTACTGTTGTCATTGTAATCATAAAATTGAAAAAAATTCTTCAGAACTTGTAATTTTCACTCAATGTTTAATTGCCTCAAGATAAATATACTGGTGATGGAACTAATGTTGGTTAGTAGCAAAACATGTCAGTTTGCATGACATTTAGATCAATTGATTACATTTTGGTTTAGAATAAAGAAAACAGCGTCTAGATAGAAACCCAAAAACCATTAGCGTCTCAAATCCACCAAAACGGTGCAAAAATCAATTTTTTTTGGAAAACATTTCAAATAAATGTGTTAGATCTTTATCTGTACGTAATTAGTATGCAAAAGAAAATCGCGAAGAATTAAAAAAAAAAAAAAGTAGCTTTCTGTTGAGTCGCAGATCCGATTGTGGAATTTGCCAGAAATCTTCGTGTCGGATATGGTGATGATATCTAAACAGGCTCTAAAATCAAGCTTTTCTTATGCAGGACACTTCAAACTATATATTTCCGTTGGAAAAACTAATTTTAAAAATTCAACATGATTGCTAATTTTTTTACTAGAATACAATTTTAAACGCGTTTTCTCTAACAGATATTTCTGTGTTAGTGAAGGCTCAACCAATTCTTCATTTTACCCTATAATGGGCGGTGTTCCTCAGGATAGTATCTTTGAACATATTCACTACACATGATATACTTTAGACGTTTCAACTCACCCTAATACCATAACCTTCATATACGCAGATGACATAGCCATTCTCTGTGCTCATTCTAGCCCAATTTAATTCAACCCACAGCAACACTTAAATTCTATAGAAAAGTGATTTTTGCAAATTGAAATCATAGAAATACCAGAAAATATCTCTTTCACTCTTAGACATGCCCTCCGGCCTAGCTAGATCAGACTTCACTTACTTTCTTGCGCCAACACGGTATCATATGTCGGAATTTACATCGACAAACGACGAATTTTGGCAACATATTGTCAAATGATTCATATAATAAACTAATATAGACCAGCACTTAAGAAGAAGGCATTATCTCACTCCTCCACTAAAAATCCTCCTTAACTGAAATTTCTCAGAAAAATATTTCAAATAAAAGTTGCATCTATGATGGGTATGAGAAGGAGAGAATTGGGTTTATAAGAAGAAATAAACTGGAAGTAATGCTGAACACTGTGAAAGTGACACAAACTACCAGGACATTACACGTATACGTTTACTTATATGTATATTAGAGGTTGAGCGTGAGTGAAGAGAAAGGCAGTCATTGGTTGCTGACGCTTTGTAACTGCTGTATAAGCTGTTGAAGGACCGTTCCCCTGTAGGGCCATCTCAGCTCTATATGTACCGAGTCTCCCACTCTAGTCTGGCCTAAGTAGCGAGTGAGCTCTCAATTTTCCCTCTCTCTCTCTGCTTTAGATCCCTCTCCTTAGATCCTATTACATTTCTCTTAATATGTGTAGTTGATAATAACAGTTGAAAGAAAATAATTAATAATTTTGAAAAAAAAAACGCAAAAGAGTGAAAAAGTAATTCATAAAGTGGTACTTCCGATTGGTGAATCTTAACAGATAACTTACTGTCGAATCCCAATCGGAATTTCAAGTTTGAAATAACATTCCTTAAATGATACCTACATATAAAAATTCAAGCTTTTTTTATATATTTATTTATTTATTTTTTTTGTAAAGGCAATATATTGAACATTTATGTCAGAAATATTTGACTTAGTATTAAGCCCTGGGGCTGTAATGGAAATACTGATCGTACTATACGGTATGAATTGGCAGTGAAGTGGGTAAGTGAAGAAAGAAATGAGAACGAATGTTGAGTAAAATAAGATTTGAGGTGTTATAAAAAAACAGGCAGTATAGGCAGTTATAAAAAAACGTAATCGGTTTCGGCGACAGATGTAAATGCACCTTCAGGGATATGCTTTGCTTCAAGTACAGAGAGAGAATGTGCCACCGATAAAAAAAAATCGTATTAAGTTGCTCGTTGAAAAAAAATAAAATAAAATAAAAGAGGGTGAGGAAGAGAAAGTGAGTGAAAAGGGGAAAAAATAAGAATTTCAAGTCATAAAGAGGTTTGACGCACTCGACAAGGATAGCTAGTGGCAATGTGGAAATGAGAGAAAGAGTGAGAGAAAGAAGACTGTGGAAACAGTGTGAGGGATGTGGAAAATGTATTCTTGAGAAAAATCCCAGGGCGGTTGTGTGCTGCAAGAAGGGCTGGTAGGTGGCGGAGTGTAGCAAACCGTTTCAGAGAGTTACCCGTCCGGGCTTCATGCTGGAAGCCTTCTTTGTTAGAACAGACATAGGCGTGGACCAAGTAAAATGAGTTTATACTTCTTCAGACCCGCGTGCCGCACACTCTTGCCCGGACGACACAAGGGTGCTGTAAAAACTCTTATCTCTTTTTATCTTTATTCCGTCCCCCACTCCAGTCTTCCAATTTATTTCTGCACATTTCTGTTGCTGCACGTAATGCGTCCGCATTTTCTCTCGCTTATAGCTTCTACCTGGTTCCCTGTATTTTTTTTTTGTGGCATTCCATATCTGTTAATCTTTTTTTTTTCTGCTCTACTTATTTTCCTTTACTATCGTTTAATTTTACTCCAAATATTTATTCATAACTGACCATTCTTGATTTTAAAGATAGGGTTAGAGAGATAGGGATACAGGGTTTAGAGAGAGTGCTAACTGTGACAAAGTATATGATATACGGCTTAGTTATGGATTAAGATTTTTAATGATGGGTTTGTAATCGTATGATTTGTTAAAGATTGCTGTAGTGACCGCGGGTTTTTCGAATATACCCTACGCACTCCTTAACATGAAATAGAATAGGGTCTTAGAGCTACAACGACAGGAGGAGATTGTTGGTCACGATAACAACTTTTTCTTGATACTTTTAACTATTGTATGTTTGAATTATATCTAACAAGCTTCATTGTTGCCGTTTTATATGGTTTCGAGCTCTACCTCTCCTAGAAATTTAAGGGCGAAGCTTGTAGCATAGTCAGGTTGCCTAGGAATGGCGTAGCGGTAATCATGTGGTAGCGGTAATCGAGGGTATAGCGTGATGGTCGAGGGTGATCCAGTGATGCAGTAATAACGCAACGAGACCTAGCAATGATTTTTTTTCTGATTGAATTTGTAGGAAAATCTTCCTATCGGTTTCCACCATAATTCTTGTCCCCTATTAAGGAATTCATCATCTTGATCATTGAATTAATATAATGAAACCCGGTGAAGTGGACCTCTTGAAGTAATGTCAACACGCAGATTATTTTGGAAGTGGAATAATAAAATGTTGGGAATGTTTGAAAAGTTATTAATTAGCCACAAATGACCCTGCTGGTAATGGCAATAAACTTCTACAAGCAAAGATGCCGGGTTTTTCAAAAAGGAGCGTAACGTAGAAAACAATGGAATTCCGTTTTCAATGTAGAGAAATATCTTTCATTCTCCACGACATTGAGATCGTTCCAGTTTTCCCTCGAGGCCATCTCAATAAATGAGTAATGATAAGTGCCAGAGAATATCAAGAAATGTGTTGATGAACTAATGAACAAACAGATTTTTATTTATTTGACGTAAATTTACATAAAAAAACAAAGAAATAAGCTATCATGATGGCTTACGTGAAAAATCATGGTTTTTGATTCCTTTTCCCTCATACATTACTTCCTAAAAATTTATTTCGTGAAATTTTCTGCAAACAAAAAACTGTCCAACAATATTAAAGACCCCTTGGCATCACTCTTTTGGCCAAAATCAATGACTATGGCTTTCCAGAAATAACTACTTAACTTTTTCAATCAACTACTATATCTATTATTTCAAATTGCACCAATTATAAAACGAATGCCAAGATTTATGGATTTATCTAGTTAATATTGGGTCTAGTTTATTTCATACAATCAAAAATATCTTTCCAAATGGGATTTTTTAAAGAATTAGACTTTATTAAAATGTTTACATGTTAAATTTTGAAAGTTAAAAATTAGTTGTAGGCTTCCGTGAATGTTCCCTATTTGACTGTAAAAATTGAGAGTACCTTTGCTTGCACATCTTCCACCTTATTATCGAAACTCAAGGAAACTTATTGCTACAGCTACAGCTAGATCTACAACTAAGATTAAACATCTGAAAACAGAATTTCTTCACCACTCTCAAAACTCTAACAATATACATATGTACGTTGTGAAAAAGCTAGCAATAATTTCCTTGATATGGTTCATATATGCTACTTTTGAATATGGTTCATTCAATCAAACTTCATACAAAGATTTGTAAATAAATTTAACTTAAGAAAGAAAGAAGAAGAAATTTTCATTTATTTATCTGTGAATAAAATAGGATATATTGTAACTCAGCCAGTGGTGCCATCTAGGAGAGGAAATAGGAACCTCAATTTCTCTTAGTGGCCTCTAGGAAGCGCTGGCGACGCGCTCTAGTTCTTTGAAGAAGAATCGAGGAAGTTCTAGAAGATTCTCCACCGGTATAAATAGTGGGACCGCAGAGAGTTGGAAGAGTTTTTCAGTTACAAACGAAGTGTACGTTTGTGGAAAGTGCATAAAAAGTAAACAAAGTGAACTTTAATGGTTTAAATGTGAAGTAATTATTATTAAGTGTTGTATTTTGTAATTTACTGTGTATAGCAATAAATTGGTGTTTTCTTTATTGAAGTTTAGAGTATTTTATCTATACGAACCCACTTAAAACTTAGTTGCAGTAGCTAGTTTAGAGGGAAAAACGTTACATTTGGTGTCAGAAGTGGGATAAAATCTCTAAACAGGTAACAGTTTAGTATCAGTTTTGTTGTATACCCATAAATACCAGAAGTCAAACGCGGAAAATGGAGGAACTGATGACATTTTTGAAGAGCGAAATGAAAGAAATGAAAGATGAAATAAAAGACAAAATAGAGAGGGGCCAGGATAAAATGAACGAAATATAGAGGGGCCAGGTTGAACTGAGAGCAGAAATAAAAAGGGAGATAAACAAGATCCAAGAAGGAATAAAGAATGACATAGACAAATTCCAAGAAGAATTAGACCAGTTCCAAGAATAAATGAAAAAGGTCCAAGAGAAGTTAAAATCCGAAATGGTGAGGAAGATAGGCGAGGTAGAACAGTACGTAAGACGCCGGTTGGAAAGCACGGAGACATGCTTGCCCAAGGTTGGAGATGGAGCCACAGGAAAATGAAGGCCTCCGAGTGGCGTGCAGAGCTCTTGCGCAAATTAAGCCGCCAACCTATGACGGAGCATCATCGTGGGCAAACTATTTGCTCTAATTTAATACTGTGCTTCCGCAAATGGATGGAGCGAAAATGAGAAAGCAACCTCACTGATTATCTCGCTGCGGGGCGAAGCGCTGGACATCCTCCAGAGCATTCCGGAGGATCTCCGAGGAGATTTTGCCCATTTGAGCGAACACATGGAGAGGAGGTTCGGCGACAAGCATGTGCAGGAGCTGTACAGGATGCAGTTCAAAACACGGGAGAAACACTCCAACAATTTAGTGCCGACATCTCCCGCTTGATTAGAATGGCGTTCCCCGGCCTGGACGACAATCTTTTGGAGGGATTTGGTGCGGATGCCTTCGCCGACGGCCTGAAGGACCCCGAATTAAACCAGGCTATCAAGTTGGCCAGATCAAGGACGATCAAGGCGCTGGCAAGAGAATTTGAGGCTGTAAAAATGAGCATCCAGAAGGAACCAGTTCGGGTAAGGTAGACTTATGTGAAGCCATCTGTCGCTCCAAGTGCTGGTAAAGTGAAGGGGAAAATTGAAGACATTGTGGAGCGGTTTCTGGAGTGTCTAGTTCGGGAACCCTCCAACGCAAATACTAAATAGTCCTTAAAATGTTTTAACTGCCAGGAATTTGGACATTTTAAGAGAGAGTGTAAACGTCCTCTTAGCAAGAAACAGCAAAAGGGCGAAGATAATCAGGAAAAACGACGAGTAGCCGGCGTTGAGGGGCAGAAGCCGGCTCGTCTCTCTTATACTCCAGCACAGTTGAAGGTTTCACGGTTGAAATGCGACGACAATGGCCGGAAAGGTTGCGGCCGGACGATTACTGGAAGGAAAGGTTGCGGGTATAGCCTGCCAGATAGTCCTAGACACCGGAGCCGCCCACACTATCGTCAGGAAGGTTTTGATGGTCATAGATTGAAAGAAGAGAAAAAGGATGAAGATGTTTTTGATGCATCGAAACATAAGGAAAATGAAAGGAAAAATGAAGAAACTACGATCTCATATTAATTTAAAAGATGATACGTACAATCGATTTAAGGACTAACTTAGGAAAAAAGAATCGGATAATTTTGGTGATAGGAAAAAGATGGTGAAAAGGAACGAAGGAAAGAAAGAGAGCACCAGGATATGCAACCATTAAAGGAATGCTCGGAAGAGAGATTGCAGGAATACCAATTCAAGATCATCTACCGGAAGGAAAGACTCCTTGGCAATGTTGACGCTCTTTCAAGTCAGCCTTGCAATACGGATTGCAAGCACTGTAGCAAGATAGAACTGAAGGAGCAGGGACAATGCAAAGAAACCACTGTCTTACCACTAGAAGAATGGAGCCCTGAAGTGATTAGGGAAGAACAACTTAAAGATGAGGACTTCGGACCAGTGCTCAAGTTTAAAGAAGATGGGTCAAGACCGGACTGGAAAGACACTGCACCTAGTAGTTGGGATGTGAAATGCAATTGGGTTCGCTTACCGTTAAAGAGGGGTATGCTGCGGATCTGGGAAAGCGCAGGTGGCAAAGACAAAAGGAATCAGGTAATTCTACCTGCATCGAAGAGGGAAGAAGTGTTAGCGGAGTGCACGGAGGCATTACTGGCGGCCATTTCGGAGTAAAGAAGACATTGGAAAAGTTGAGGCAGCGGTTCTATTGGGTAGGCTATCACCAGGATGTTGAAGATTGGTGCCGGCGATGAACGAAATGTGTAGCGAGCAAAGGACCAAGAAGTAGAACCCGTGGCGCTATGAGGCAGTACAATGTTGGAGCACCGTTCGAAAGAATAGCTATCGATATAGCCGGCCCCTTCCCAAAATCTAAAAAGAGAAATCGCTATATACTAGTTGCGGCGGACTACTTTAGCAAGTGGACGGAGGCGTATGCTTTGCCAACCTAGGACGCATCAGCTGTCGCCGAAGCTCTAGTAAATAACCTATTCAGCCGTTTCGGGATTCCGCAGGAATTACGTTCCGATCAAAAGAGAATCTTTGAGCCACAGGTGTTCCAGGCGGTCTGTGAGATTCTTGGCATCAGGAAGACGAGGACAATGCCGCTTCAACCTCAGTCTGACGGCATGGTGGAGCGATTTCTCAAGACTCTAGGAAGCCATTTAAGGCTTTTGGTGAATGAACGCCAGTACGACTGGGACGAACACATACCTTTAATAATGATGGCGTACCGTTTGTCTGTCCACGAGACTACGGGCCGCACACCAGCCAGCGTTGTGCTTGGAAGAGAACTTCGGCTACCCAGTGACCTTTTATTTGGCAGTCCAGAAGAGGAGGAAACGGACGTGGACAACTATGCAGAAGAGCTCGCTGGAGATTGAGGACCATCCATGGAATGGTGCGCGACAAGATGGTGTTAGAAAGTGACCGGATGAAAACGCGGTACGATCTACGGGTCAGCGGAAGGACCTTCGAGGAAGGCGAGAAGGTATGGCTGTATAATTCGGTACTGCAGAAGGCAAGGTCCCCAAAACTTCAAAACGATCGGGAAGGACCTTGCACAATCATCTCTACGCTCAACGACCTGGTGTACCGAATCCAACGGACGCCCAGATCCAAAATGAAGGTCGTGCATTTGGACCGGCTACTGCCTTACGTCACCAGCGATGTTTCTGTTCGGGACGAACAGATCTGAGAAGGGAGCAGTGTAATGCAGCCAGTGATGCCATCTAGGAGAGGAAGTAGGAACCTCAAGTTCTCCTAGTGGCCGCTAGGAAGCGCTGGCGACGCGCTCTAGTTCTTTGTAGAAGAATCGAGGAAGTTCTAGAAGATTCTCCACCGGTATAAGTAGTGGGACCGCAAAGAGTTGGAAGAGTTTTTCAGTTATAAACGAAGTGTACGTTTGTGGAAAGTGCATAAAAAGTATACAAAGTGAACTTTTGTGGTTTAAACTGTGAAGTAATTATTATTAAGTGTTGTATTTTGTAATTTATTGTGTGTAGCAATAAATTGGTGTTTTCTTTATTGAAGTTTAGAGTATTTTATCTATACGAACCCACTTAAATCTAGTTGCAGTGGCTAGTTTAGAGGGAAAAACGTTACAATATATTAATTTAAGAGTTTCATTTTTGTAGTTCATTTTTGTTCGGTTAATACCTACATGTTTTTTGTTTCGCTGGAAGCTAGTGTTATTACTTCCTCTTACTCCTAGTAAGAGAAAGTATTACGATCGTGTCGGATTTTCGATATCGAGTTTTCACCAAAAATATAAACATTTTAAGGTCTCCCCCAGGGCCCAAAAAAGTAGTTATTAAAAATTGATCTTTGGGTAGTTAGCATAACTCAAAAAGTGAAAATCGTAGAAAGTTCAGATTTGATATTAGTTTAAGCAGCTAATATCCAAAAGACCGGGTAATAAAGTTCTGCCAAAAGTCGGGCAACCGAAATTACGACTCCACTTTACTGAATGTTTTTTTTTCCATTTTTTTTTTTAAGAATTTCTCGAAAACGGCTTCGACGATTTTTTTTAACCTTTGAATATCAACTACACGTACATAACAAACTAAATATAACTTTTATTTCTGACATTTCTCTAGAAAAATTTATTTAAGGGGATTTTAGGATTATGTTTCTTTCAAAACTGTTGTTTTAATTTTACTGTACGATTCTATCATCCATACATTACTAATTAGAATTAAATAAGTGGCCATAATTCCGAGTTTGAAGAAAATCGGTTGACCGGAAGTACAGTTTTACTGAAGGGTTTTTCAGTTTTCTACTATTTTCTCGATAAAAACACCGACTGATTTCATTAAATTGGTTATACTAACAGCAGAGACCAATCATTTTTGTTTGAAATATTTTCCGAGAAAATTCATTTGACGGAGGGGGGGAATTATGCTTTTCTAAAAAAGTCGTTTTATAAAGAATTAAATGTGAAGCGAATAAATGTAAATTGTAGTGAGAAAGTCGTGTGAGTGTTTCACACCAGGTTTGGATAATTATTTATTTTTTCCACAACTACAGTTACAATGAATGAAATTCGCAAAGAAAAGCATTACAACACTCACTCACTGATCACTGGTGGCTACCAGCTCTTTAAGTATCCTTAAGTAGTTAGGAAGTAGCTAGTTGAGTGACTAGAGATGAGAGGTAACTCAGGCGTGGAACCTAACATACCGGGATCTTATAGCTTGGGATATTTAGAGAACTAGCAATATATCCACCCTTTTATGAACACTATAAATGTAAACTACCAAGAGCAGATTTTTTTTCTTTCTCGGAATTATCGAAGGCTGTAGAAAAACCACGCTTTCAGATGTCCGTTATAGCAAAAGTAAAGTGATTTTTTTTTTTTTTTTTTAAACAAAGAACCAGACTGATAGTTGATTTTATAGAGATAAAAGTCACATTCAAAAGATTTTCTTAAATTGTTCCTTTTAGTGGGAATACTGAAATAGAATTTATTTGAAAACAAACAGACAAAAATGGGTATAAAACATATGCATCAGAATAAATTCGATGTTTGAGCTCTGAAGATAATCCTTTATATCAGCATAATGATTTGAAAATAATATTTCAGATATATCAATATATGAAAAAAACAATACAAATAATTATCCATATATTTTATTAAATTATCTATTAAGAAAATTAAGAGGGTGAACAGATTAATAGGTTACATTTGTCAATTTATATTAAACATTAACTGGACAACGAAAACGTGACTAAATATCATAAAAATATATTATAAAAAAAAAAAAAATACAGGACTGGAATAATATAAATGGAGCACATATTATAGAATAGAAAGAAGTAATTAAAGAAAAATAGAGGTCATTGTTGGGGTATAGTAATAAAAGTAACATTGGAAATAATGAGTAAAACAGAGCGAGAGAGAAAGAAAGATATGGAAGTGGAATTAGAAATAAAAAGGAGAACTGAAGTGAGTAACAGGCAAGTGAGTTATTGGTTAATTAATGTGAGTGTATATTTGCTCCGAGAAACATCTATCAAGAGTCCTGCACAATGGTAAGAGAGAGCACATAAGAGTGTGTTTATATGTTCTATATGTGCTTTTCTATGTGTTTGTTAATTGTGTTTGTGTGCTGTTAGTTTGTTGGTTTGTTTTTTTCACAAGAAGAATTTACTATTTAGAACAGTAATAGTAAATATGTCTTACGTTTTTTAAATTTACTTTATCTTTTGTTTTATAAGCCATCCTCCAAGATTTTCACATATAAAAGCATTGTATTACTCTTAAAAACGATAATAATATAATTTAATACTCTATTACTGCTTTATTATTTTTGTAAAAATCATTTCGATTAATTGTTTGGATTAATTGTAAATAATAAAAAAATATGTGTTCTTATCTAAACATTATTATCTAATGCACTACATAATAGGCACTATTCCACTTTGCACTAATATACATACAACACTACTTTGTCAGTCTCTAAATATTATGCTAGTCATAGTGTTAATCAAAAAATCCTGATGATAGGTGAACGCCCGTAGCCAGTCAGTGGCCACAAAATCATGCTGGCCTATTTATTGCAGCATTGCGGACAAAACCATCCATACAGATTTAGGACTTCATAAATCCATACGGATTTAGGACGGAGATAAGTAAGTACTGATTTGATTTTTCAGACGTACTAACTTTCGAATGCCACATTAGATTTCATGGACGAGTCAACTTTAGTATTTTGTATTTTTCTAACAAAAATAATTTTATCAGAAGAGGGAACTTCCCAAATACCCGTCTAAACTCATAACACTCTATCAAGTGTAGTGTGCCCATAACTATCCCCACGTGCAGTAACATCGTGACCGATCTGCGATTTTTGCTGGAAAAAAGAATGTTTTCCCAACCTGAAGTCTTGTTATGGTAATATAGATTTATACATATATATAAAACGATAAGAACGGATTCAATCATATCCTTGTTTTAAAGAAGTGAATAAGGATGGAGCATATGGACAAACAGGACCTGCTGGGCCCAAAAATGTTTTAGAAATGCTTAAAGAAATTTAATGAGCTTTGCAGATATAATATAGTTATTCTTCTTTTGGTCCAGAATATGCTGGCGTCGAAGTTTTTGAGCTAGTTGATTGATAATCTGGCAAGAAAGGTGCAGCAATCCTCTTCACACCTTTTTTTGTGTGGTTAAACGATCAATTTCTCCAAGAAGTTCTCAGAACTTCTCGACTTCTCGAACTTTTCAATGTCCCTTCCAAAATCTCTTTTGGACAACTACAAATGGAAAGGATCCGGGCCATAGTCAATAGCTTCAGCTAAAATAGACAAAAGTATGTTAACAGTTTTCCTCTTTGTAGACTCAGTGGGCACCTGAAAAACTTGGACCAGAGAATGCAATCGCGTTTGTAGATTTTGCGAGGAGATGAAAGAGACTACAAGAAACCAGCTAGCGGACTAAACCACGCCATCACTAGGAGAAAGTGAAGTAGCCTAGTTGAATATTGGGTGTTGGAGGAAGAGATATCCTTAAAAACTTCCCAGAACATGATATTTCTTATCTGGAACTGGTGCTTTAGGTTAAGATGAAATATTTACTTTCGTGAAGTGTGAACTTTCTTTGATTTTCATTTTTTCAGTATTGCTGATTCACACCACACACATGGAGCGAGAGAGACAAACATTGAGAAGAATTACGGGAGAGAGGGAGTGAGGGAATGATAGAGGGACACATACACCCATAGATAGTAATTTATAAAACCACTTTTTCGGACTCATGGGGCCTCAAAATGTGCAATTCACGTATTGAAAACTCTATACGAAAATTTGACACGTTACCATACTTCCTCTTAGTAGGAGTAATAGAAAGTAATAAAAAAAATTTACTTCTTAAAATGTTTATCTCTAGAAATAAAATTTAAAATGAACAAAAACAGAGCGAGAAATAAGCAAAATTAAAATAAATTTATTTGTCGTTTTGTTTTTGTTTTGTTGATGGCAACAACTTGAACATCAAAACAAATTTAGAGTATCTTACATAAATTTGTTATGCTAGTCTGGGGGAGAGTACAGTCAGGGGAATGGAAAAAGGCACTTAGGAATAAGAAAGCAGGGTCGTAGAAGCAACAGGAACATAGTGTGTATTTTTAGAGAAGTGGTAGACAATGGAAAGAATGAAAGCAAAGTGGATGAGGCGTGGTGGAGAACGATAAAAGTGAAAAGAGGCAAAAAGAGAGGTGGAGGAGAAAGGAGAGCTATGATAGTAAAGCCGATGGGAGGAGAGCGGCATTAGTACCGTCTCACCCACCACTACCAACATACCAACTCACTGTCCCTGCAAAAGCTTCTGCATAAAGTAGATTAGCGTGTAAGAGTAAGAGAGAAGAGAAATAAGTCCTTTCCAACCCCGCCAGAATGACTTTCTTAAGTCTCTGGGATTATCCAAGTATTCTGTAGGAGACACCCTCCAACCAGGAACTGGAGTGAGGGTGTGTTCTATCTTGATGACTAGTGGAAACTCTCAACGGTACAGATCAACAGGGGCACCAGTTGCTGTCAAAATTACTTTGACCAAACCCTTTCCACAAAAAAAAGAAAGAAAAAAGAAATAAGGAGCATGCGCAGACCAGTATATATATATTTATTTATTCAATCATGAAAACCTTCCATATATTTCAGTAAATATGATCATTTATTTAATAAACGAGTAAACTAACCCATCTACCATTTCAGCATGGAGCTTCTGAACTCTAAAATGATTAGTACTTTAGGTTGACGAGCGACACAGTATTAAGTGAGAGCTTTCCTCTCTCCTTGGAAAACTTGAAGGCAAGCTTCAGCAACAGCTTTAAACCACTTCAAGTTTAAAGTATTTAGTAGATGAATGAAAGCTTACTAATATAGGCCTTGATTAAACTTCTCTAATCCTTTGATTAAACTTGGAATTTTAAACTATTATGCTTTGAAAATTAAATTATTTTATTTAATTAATTTGTGAATTATTGAAAAAGTTTTTTTCATTTAAATTAAGTAAAATCTTTTAAGTGTCTCTTTGGAGTTTTTAGTTTTTTTTGGTTTAATCTTGTTTTAAGGATCCGTCTGTTCTCAATGGTTTGTTTTATTACTTTTTCTCTTAACGCAGAAACGGAGTTGATAGTATTCACAAAATATTATGCTTTAGAATTGGCAAAAAATAGTTTCAGAAATCCGTTGTCAAAATAAATTAAAAAAATCTGGTATGAAACACTCAAGCAACTTTCTCTTATGCCAATTAATAAAATTTAATTAAAGACTCTCCTAAAAAATCACGTTTACAAGGTTTAGTTGGACTGGTCAAAAATGGTGGTAGGGATTAATCTTGTATACTTAAGCAAACTTGTGAATGGAGTGCCATCTGTCAAAACCTATAAAACTTGTGAAATTTAAATTTAAACTAACTGGAGACCCCCAAATAGCCTATAAAATAATATTTTTTTGTGGGAAAATAAAAGTGATACGTTTTTATCTGGGTGCAGTCAGCATTCCACGTTTAAAGAAAATCTTTATAGCTGTTTTCGAGCAAAATTCGGCACATCCGGTTACCCAATTACATTCAAATTTCTATCAATTCTTCTGTCTATTATTATGAAAATATTCTTCTGTCTATTAAAAAAAAAAAACATACATTGTACTTTAGAGGAAAGCATGACATTACTATTCTTCCAGAACCTCCAAATAAATCAATTTTCCCGGGAAGATGTTAGAAGTGTGAAGATAGTATACGAAGCTTAAAGAAAAATCTTAGAACCGTTTTCGTGAAAAATGGTGAAAAACTGAAAAAAAAATTTTGTTTTTTCATTAAAGTTGCACTTTCGGTTGCACGAAACCACAAGCCGATAAAAAACAAAATATCAAGTTTTAATTTCCTGTGATTTTATCGTTTTTTTGAATTTCACACATACACACATTATTTGCGAAAAAACTTTTTCTCAGATGATTTCAAAACATGAATTTCCCTGATATTAAACATATATTTACGATGAAAATGAAATTTCCACAATTTCTCGCGTATTTCAAACATTTTCCTAGAAAAATTTGTTGTTTGTAGGGTCAAGAGTACTAAACTACAAAGTTAAGCTTTTCTCTGAAATGCTTCTGCCTTTTGTTCTTTTCTCCTACCATCTATAAGCATTAAGGAATATTATAGCAAGTTCCAAGTTAGATAAAAATCCATTAACCGAAAGTGTAAAGAATTAACAGAGCAGAATTCTAAAATTGTTTCTCGAAACCAGTACAACGATCTGGAGAATCCGTTAATTCAGGTTTAGTTATTATTATTATTTATTTTTTGCTTCTGGGATACAATCCATAGCAATGAGTGGGGCGTACAATAAACAGTAATTACAATAAAAATATAAACTTACAAAAACAAAAAATAAAGATAAAACCTAGAAATAGTATAAAATAAAAACTAACAGAAAATAATTAGTATAAGATAAACAAACAGAAAACACATCTTTTACATTGTACATGTATACCTCTATATATATGTGCGCATATAAAGAAAGAGAAATTCAAAAAGAACTATAATGGTGCCAAAGAATTAGTTGAAATCTTTACCAATTATATGAAAAAATAAAATATAAAATTTATTCAGAGAGGAACTTCTTAATGAGACAGCTTTAATACAGAATAAATATATATCATTTATCTTGTGAGTATCGAGATTTGATACAAGACATTTGAAATTATCACGGCTGCTTTTATTACTTAATATATATTTATTTAAATAAAATTTTCTGATGGTTAGGAAAGAGGGACAGTCAACCAAAAAGTGAATTAAGTTATCAGGTCCTCGATAAATCACAACATGTGCAATGCAAATCTGGTCTAAATTGGATTTTCTCTCCTTCAATAATAATTCTTGCCAATTTATCACATGCAAGTCTTAATTGTGACATCAATTTAATTTTAACAAAATGTACATTGCAATGCAGATAATCTTCACTTATCCCAGGATTACTAATTTTTTTTTTTTTTTTTTTTGGCGCGTCAACTTCTAAGGTTATTAGCGCCCCTCAGTTTGTTTCGTTCTCCATCTGGTCCGCACGAGCTTGGATGACACATATTCAACCTTTGTGGCGTCCAGATCAATGCCTTGTCTAGCAAGGCATGAGGAGCCCAAGGTTATTGAATATAGTACCACACATCCCCTCTTATTTCATCAATCATGTCGACGAGGGGGAGTGTGGATCTCTTGTTGTGTCATCCCTTTTTTATTAAATCTTATAAATATAAATATTATATATTAACAATTATGTATATAATTAATTAATATGACAATTCTCGATCTATTTGTATCATTTAAATGTGGAATTCTCGCATGCAGATAAATAACGAATTTTATGTAATATAAGCTAGAAACTATCCTGAAAAATCTATGTAACCTATCCTAAAGAGGCTATTTGGTTGCTGTAAACTATTCTATTTTAGGTGTGCAGTACTTTTAACAAACATTCCTGCACACTCTTAAGTGAACTAATCCTAATGTTAATCTAAACCTAATAGGGTTGAAATACTTTTATAAAATTTCTTTCAACCCCTAAATAAAAACCTAAACTAAACATTCACCCTAACATGCTCGCCAATAAATACAGTCACATATAAAAGCATTCTCGCCAATAAATACATTCTCGCCAATAAATACATTCTCGCTAATAATTACAATCGCACTAATAAATACATTCACACTAATTTACACATTCATACGAGGGGAAAGTACTCGATATTCCTTTCCCCTAACATAAAAAAGAACTAACCTAATTGGGTGAAGTACTCGATATTCCTTCACCCAGTTTAATTAACCTAACCTAACCTAGTTACTAACTTAGATATTTCTATACAATTAATATCCCTTAAAAAATCAAATAGCCTCTTTATATAAGGAGAACCCTCTTGTAGAATAGCGCGCTTGTCATGTGGCAGGCCTACCCTTTCTCTCTGAGTACGCAGAGCCTGACACCCTTCCAACACGTGCGCCACGTTAGGCTTTCTCGGCATCGAGAGCACCTCGGCCTTCTTGCGCCAATAAGGAGGTGCCCATGGGTCACACGTGTATGACCAATCCTCAGCCTCGTCAAAATCACAGAGTCATGCCGCGGGAAATTCTCGACTATAATACTTCGCACACGTGGTTTAATATCTTTAAGCTTTTCGCTTATCCTGTCCCACTGACTTTGCCATTTCCTATTAATAATGTGTTTCATACATATTTGTAGGTCAGTGGGACGAACGGGTCGGATTTCTTCTGTTTGTGTAGAGGCAGCTCGTTTGGCTGCCGCGTCCGCCCTTTCATTACCGGACACGCCAATGTGGCCCGGCACCCAGGCAAACGTAACCCCTTGACCACGTGTGCTTAACTGCAGCAATAAGTTGTAAATATCTAAGACCATTGGGTCTGTCGAGAATCGATCCCGGAGAGCCATTAATGCACTTAATGAGTCCGTCAATATTAGCGCTTTTTTGTAGTTGTTATTCTTGATTAATTCTATGGCCTGGCATATAGCAAACATTTCCGCCGTGTACACGGTTGCATAATGCGGAAGTGTCCAACTAAGGGTAGCTCCTTCCGTGTACACAGCGCTACCCACACCGTCACCTATCTTCGACCCATCTGTAAAGATAGGTCGGAAGTCATAATAAATATTTAGAATTTCTAGTAATTTTTGCCTATAGACGACAGGAGGGGTTTCCTCTTTTTTATGGAATGCCAGGTCCATGCGGACGCTTGTAGAGGGTAATGACCAGGGAGGAGAAGGCGCAAAGCCCCAACCTACCACCGGCCCAAGTTCAATTCCCTCCGCTGCCAATAATTCCTTAGCTATGACTCCAAGCGGTCGCGTCCGCGAGCGCTGTTGATAGAACTCTTCATTATGTGGGCTCTCGAATATGACGGGAAATAAGTTATGGAAACTGTTTCCCCATATTCCAGCGATGTATGTCAGGGTGAGCTGTTCTCTCCTAAGTTGAGGAGGCAGCATCCCCGACTCTACATAGAGGCTCTGTAGAGGACTAGTTCGGAAGGCGCCTGTGAACAGTCAAATACCTTCATTGTAAACCTTGTCTAGTAGTTTCAGGCGTGACTTGCGCGCAGAACTATAAACTGGGGCTCCATATTCAAGTTTGGAACGGGTAAGTGTAATAAATATACGTTATAAGATTTCCAGTTCCGTTCCCCATCTAGAGCTTCCTAGAAATTTCAAGACGTCGAGGGTTTTCCTTGCTTTTGTGTAGGTATAATCTATATGATCCTGCCAGGTTAATTTAGTATCGAATACGAGGCCAAGGAAACGGATACATTCTTTATACTGAATAGGTGTGCCAGTTAGAAACAATGTGGGAGGACTATGCTCCTGTCTTAATCGACAAAAATGTAGGCACACCGTCTTGGTTTCAGAGAATCTAAATCCGCTCCTAGAAGCCTCGTCAGCCACTCTGTCTATTGCTTGTTGTAGGGTTTGGCCGACCTCGCCGAGATCAGTTCCTGATAAATAAATGGCGAGATCGTCTACGTATAAAGATACTTGAACAGTATTTCCTACAACTTCTGCTAGACTATTTACAGCTATCGTGAACAAAGTTACGCTTAGCACCGATCCCTGAGGAATACCATTTTGCAAGACATGTGTGTCCGAAAGGACCGACCCAAGGCGCACTCGGAACCTTCGCGATTCTAAAAAGCTACGAAGGAACCTTGGCAGTTTCCCTCTCAATCCCCACTCGTGACACTTCCGCAGTATCGCATATCTCCACGTTGTATCATAAGCTTTCTCGAGATCAAAAAACACGGCCAGCACGTGCTCCCTACGCAAGAATGCGTTTTGCACATAGATCTCAAGGTGGCTCGCCTGATCCAAAGTGGAGCGATATCTGCGAAATCCCGCTTGATACTGGCTGTAAAGTCCTCTCGCTTCTAATACATAAACTAATCTATAATTTTCGCTGGAGAAATTCTGCTGAGTAAGTCCATAAGCTGGAAACTTGAGCAAAGTGCTCAGCAAAGGCTCCAGCTACTCTCCTGGCTCGGTGATGACGACATCATTAATTTTTAGAACAGGTATCGACGGGGTTCTACGACCCCCAGCGAGGGCTCTTATCTTATTCCACACCTCCCTCAATGTCGATGATGCAGAAATCTTTGACACATAGGAGGTGAGAGTTTCCTTTTTGACTTCTTAATTAACCGCCTCTCCCTGGCTCTTAGTCTTTTAATTAAATTGAATTAATTAAATTTTCCTCCGCGGATACCTTTTAAATCTATTTAGGGCCTGCTTTTTTTCCCTGTTAGCAACTTTGCATTCCGGGGTCCACCAGGGGACGGGGGTTCTTACGACTCTCCCACCTACCCTCGGTAAAGTACCCTCGGATGCATCCGCCAACGCCTTTGTAAATAAACTAGTGTCGCGGGTGACATCTCCTGTAAGGGGTGGTGTCACCACTCGGGAAGCATAAGCAGGCCAGTTTGCTCTTTTGATGTCGTATCTCCAAGGTATCACAAAATCTGACCTGGAGATGGAGCTCGATACTAGAATTGGAAAGTGGTCACTATGATATAGTTCGTCTAGTGTGGTCCATTCCAAGCGAACTGCAACGGTGGGTGTTGCCACACTCAGATCAATTGAACTAAAACCTCCTGAGTGTGCATTGAAGTGTGTTGCCGCACCATTGTTGAGGAGCATCATGTTAGCATTATCTATAATCTCCTCAAGAGTTCTGCCTCGAGCGTCAGTTCTGGCTGACCCCCACCAGGTGTTGTGACAGTTAAAGTCTCCCATCAACAACACCGGGGCGGGGAGCTGCGAGAGCAGATTCTCCAGATCACTCATCCGCCAAAATATGTCTGGAAGGTATATACTAACTAAAGTGATCTGCAGAGGTGCGGCTAGGCGCGCGGCAACGGCTTGTAAATTACTTTGTAGGGGTAGTCGTATGCCCAAGATATTATCCCGTACACACACGGCCACTCCCACCTGGGGCAGGTTGTACCTCTTTACTATATATGATGTACCCAGGGATCCGGATGAGTTGCCCCGGGCGAATCTTTGTTTCTTGGAGGCACAACCCTAATGGACGGTATTCCGCCACCAATCGGCGTAACCCTTCCATATTACTCATATAGCCCCGCATATTCCATTGAAGAATTGACTCACACATGCTAATAATGAAGTGAGGTGACCACTTGTGGCAGGATCTTTCTAGTGTCTAATGAATTCGAAAGTGATATATTTTTTCCAATAATAAATACGTTTAGACAAATAATCATGGATGCTGAAATAATAAAGGTTAAACATCTTACTCAGTGGCACACTTATTCCGTGGCTTACCTTTGGGCCAGCCTTTTTTCTTTCTTCTATTAGGGCGGTCGGAAGTGCTCCCGCCCTCTGATTCTGACGCTTCAATATCCGTCCCCAGTAGCTCCCATTGCTGCTTTGGGGAACGGACAATTTGAGCTGAGGACGGTTGTCCTCTAGAAGGCCTGATAGTTCTTCCCCTCACACTCACTTGTGTTCGGGGGTGGTAACATTGACCTTGTGCTTTTCCTCCTAGGGGAGCGTTTCGGCGGATCCACCACCATCCACTCTACTTCGGAGGAAGTTATTTTTTTAGGTGAGATTAATCCCACTTTTGGGCCACTCCCTACAGTAGTAGGAGTGGTAAGTGGTATTAGCCTTTTGGCTACCGGTGCCCCTTGAGGGGCACTTTGTATAGGGAGAGGAATTTCTCCCACATCCATTATTGTTCCCCTTAAAGCCGGGGAGGGGCTGGATGGTAGGATTTCTCCTATCTTAACAATAGCTCCCCTTAAGGCCGGGGAGGGATTATTCTCTACTTGTCCCTGAGGATTTGCAGGGACTGAAGGAATGTGTGCCACTGGTTGGGGTGCCTTTGCTTTTTCAGAGTATGATATATCGTTAATTGCATAAGATTTACTTTCAACAATTGCTCTTGCCTCATGGTATGGCAATTGCTGAAGTGTTTTTATTTTTTGTATTTCTTTCTCTTTTATAAGAATTGGGCACCCCGAGGATCTGGCGTTATGTTCTCCGCCACAGTTTACACAAATGATTGGCGGTGTGCAATCGCCTTCATGTTCAGATTTACTACATACGCACACCGCTTCTACTGCCTTACACTTCATGGAGGTATGCCCAAACCTTTGACATTTGTAACATCTCATTGGAGATGAACTTTCAATTTATAGAAGGCAGCGCCTATAGTCTGTGGCGGTCTTGGGCGATCAAAAGTGAGAACCAGGGAAGCGGTGTCCACTAGAGAACCATCCTGCCTCCGCTTAATTCTCCTAACCTCCACTACGCCCTGATCAGCCAGACCCTCTTTTATGTCTTCTATTTTACTGTTTAAAAAGTCCCGGCATGTAATTACACCTTGCGACGTATTTAGGCGTTTATGGGGACCCGCTTCCAATTCAGCATCCATATACCTTTGTAGTTTCAGGATAGTTTCTGCCTGAGTGCGGATTTCTGCTCCTATACAAATAGATCCATCATTTTGTTTTCTTACGCTCTTCGGCTTTCCCACATATGTTTTAATAAACTGAAACAATTTAAAAGAGCATTCATTTGAGAAGGAACCTTCCTTCTTTTTTACAATAAAAAATCTTCCCCAGTTATCTTCTTCTAAATCTACAAATTTCATAATTGGTTCAAACCTCTTGTTGCCGCCCCTTGCCTTCTTCCTTGGCGGGGAAGAGGGGATATATGGTTGCAGTGTAAACTGCAGCCCAGGTACTAACTTTCCAATCGTGTTTTCCTTGTCCATGCCTTTTCGTTTGCCGGTCAGATCAGTCAAGGGAGACATTGTAGATGATGGGGCATCTACAAGGGGAAGGGTGACAGGAGAAGGGAGGGGATGATTAGGTATGGGAGTAGGTTGGATTGTTGGTGTAGGAATAGGATGGGATGTTGGGGTAGGAGGAATTGTTGGGCTAGGCCCAGAAAGATTGTTTTGATTATTGCTCCATAATAATCAGTAGAGTTCGTCGAGATACGTGGTCCCGCCTCCTCGGACGATCAAATGCACCCGGTTACTATCCGGGTAGACCATCGCACCTCGATATAGTCAGGTGCCGCGGAAGACAGCGTTCCAATACTGAAGCATCGACCCGTGCCCCCGCGGCCCCCCTCCTAACCCTAGGAACCCGCCTGAGGCGGAATTCCCTAGCCTTCCTGGAGTCGGGCTATCCCCCAGGTAGAGCTCTCGGGTGAAGCATGGCCAAAGACATGTGTTGGGATCGGACGCCCGCAGGTCGTCGTCTCCCTCAATGCCCAGGATCCCCTTTTCCACCCTAGCCCCCAAAGCCTCGTGCCGGCAAGCACGAGGGAGAGATATTTATACTCCGAGCTGCGTGTCCTTGTTCATGCAGTGTGTGTGGTCGTCTGTAAAATGTCGAGTGTTCAGGTGTGAGTGAGTGTGTGTGGTAGGGAGCTCAAGTTTACCTGTGGGTGCGCTGTACCCAAGTAGCTGCACACATCAACTACCTCTGCAGGTCCTATGTGTAGTGTGTAATGTCAAGGGTGTCAGTATGAGTGTATATTGTAGTGTTGTTAGGCTGGGAAACCCGCAGGGACGCCTAGATCCCTGAAGAAGTGGCTAAACCACTTCCCCCTACGGGGTAACAAAATAACTAACCTAACCTAACCTAACGGGGCATACAATAAACAGTAATTACAATAAAAATATAAACTTGCAAAAACAAAAAATAAAGATAAAACCTAGAAATAGTATAAGATAAACAAACAGAAAACACATCTTTTACATTGTACATGTATACTTCTATATAGTGTGCTTATAAAGAAAGAGAAATTCAAAAAGAACTATAATGGTGCCAAAGAATTAGTTGAAATCTTTACCAATTATATGAAAAAATAAAATATAAAATTTATTCAGAGAGGAACTTCTTAATGAGACAGCTTTAATACAGAATAAATATATATCATTTATCTTGTGAGTATCGAGATTTGATACAAGACATTTGAAATTATCACGGCTGCTTTTATTACTTAATATATATTTATTTAAATAAAATTTTCTGATGGTTAGGAAAGAGGGACAGTCAACCAAAAAGTGAATTAAGTTATCAGGTCCTCGATAAATCACAACATGTGCAATGCAAATCTGGTCTAAATTGGATTTTCTCTCCTTCAATAATAATTCTTGCCAATTTATCACATGCAAGTCTTAATTGTGACATCAATTTAATTTTAACAAAATGTACATTGCAATGCAGATAATCTTCACTTATCCCAGGATTACTAATATTTCGGAAAAAATATCTAGCATTTATTAATAGTTCAATATCTTTACTCATACAATGATTTTTCATAGTTTCTACTAAGCTATTAATGTTACTTGAGAGTTGTTGTTGTGCAGTCATAGTGAATGGATGTCTATTACGTGCTCGGTATTTTTTTTTAAAAATCTTGTATATCAGTTATAGTTTTTTCTAAATAATTTTTGTATCAGTCGAAATAGAAATTTTTTTTCCGTATCTTAGTGTTATTTGTTTTTTAGAAGAAACTTTTTTCTTGGTGAAAATTGTGAAAAACTTTCAACATTTTAGAGTTTTTTAAATAATTTTTATTTAATGTACTTTGTATATGGTTAAATAGTTTGTTTCTGAGTTTAAGTTTTTGTGACGTTGCTGGTGGTGGGGTGCTCAAGAGTTCGTGGAAGCCACGCCCACATTCTCATTTTCATTCGCTCTGTCATATTGATGGTTTCTATTACCTTTAATTGGCTGTATTACGTCTCGAAAGCGAAGTATTAAAACAAAATTCACTTAAAAAAAAAAAAAAAATTAAATTTCAACATGTCTTCAGGAAACTCAAAGAGTAGTACTCAGTTCACTGACTCCTCTTTGGAAAATAAAATGGATCAGCTTTTAAATAATGTCTCTATGTTACATCAAGAAATAGCTACTATTAGAGCTGAGCAGTCTAAATTGGTAGCGTCTTATGAAACTTTGGTTTCTGTAGTAAATAGCTACAAAGAAGATCTTCAAAAGTTGAACAATATAAACAAAATACTCCGTAAGAACTTGGACGAACTGCAACAGAAACAGGAGTCATTCAGTCAAGATAAGTTAAAAAAGTTTATGGGATACCATTTAAGCAAAATTAAAATCTAGTTGAGGTTTTCCAAAAATTATGCGGCTACCTGGAATTTAAGTTTGATGACAAAATGCTGGATAACTTCTACAGAATTAGAGACAAAAATAAATCGTATACATCCGTTATTGTCTATAAATTTGTGCGCCTTGTGGATAAGTTAAATTTTTTATATGCACTTAAACCGAAAAAAAGGGAGCTGAAAATAGTATCACTAAATCTTAATTATGATGTTGATGCTTTAAATACAAAAATTTATATTAATGAACCTATGTCCTTTGCAAATAGACAACTATTTAAAAAAGCTAAATCTCTTCAGAAGGACAATTTAGTGAAATTTGTATGGTTCAGCCGTGGTAGGCTTTATGTTAGAGCGAAGGAGGATACCCAACCTGTTATAATAAAAAATGATTCTAATCTAAACCAATTTGAGACTTACAGCACCGACTCTTCTGAATTTGAAATTAATCGGAATGAATCCGTCGAAGAAAGGAAAGCGAAGAGGATTAGGAAACGAAGTTAGCAACCACCACTTGATGTTGGTCCGGACAGGAATATGGCTGTGTCTTTTGGCGATATAACACAGCACTTATCAGTGGGATCACATAAAGCTGAGGTTAAGTATAAAATTCTTACTCAATCAGACAAAACTAAAATTCTATTTTCTAATAATGTAAACATTATTTTTTGGAATATTTGTGGGTTCGGAAATTTTTCTGAAATCGGTTCTAAATTATTAAGCTGCGAAATTATTTGTTCAGTTGAAACGTGGTTATGTAATCAATTTAACAACCCCCCAGCTTATCTTAGTGATTATAACATTTGTTATTCTAATGCAATTAAAGTAAAATCTAAAGGTAGGGCAAGTGGAGGGTTGATGATTTTAATTAAGAAAAATCTTGGGAAATTTCAAATACTCGAGGCTTGTTGGTTGTTTGTAAAAGTTACGATTGGTGTACTTAATATTATAATAGGTGTAGTATACTTTAGACCGCAGGTTGAGATAGATAATTTACTTGAAGAATTTAATATGACCTTACTGCAATTAAAACAGGGCCATGCAAATGATGTATTTATTGTGGGCGGGGATTATAACTGTCGGGTTGGCCGGCTCAATCAATGTTTAGATATTAGTTTAGATTCGGTTTTATATAAACATAGAAATAGTTTAGATTTAATAGAAAATAAAAAAGGAACTACTTTAGTTGAATTTATGGAAAATCAATTATTTATTTTATTAAATGGCCGCACAATCTCTGATTGTCCGGGTCAGTACACGTATACAAGTAGTTTAGGTTATTCGGTAATAGATCTTGTTTGGGCTGATTTATATGGCTCGCACTATATTGATGATTTAATAGTGTTGGATGATATTACTCTGTCAGACCATTTTCCTATTAAAGTAATCTTAAATGTTGAACATATTAATGATGATGAGACAGTTAATGCAAGAAATATTGACCGTACGGTTCATACTGCGATCAAATGGCGATCCGAGTTAGCACAAGCATTCACTAATATTATGAGGTTATCAACCAATATTTCAATCGATATCTGTAACTCTTCAGTAGATTTATTAAATGAAAATCTTATTTTTTCTATGCTTGAAACTGCGGAAATGCTGGGAATGAAAAAAATAGTTTCCGTTAATACTAACAAAAAAAATCTATTTAAAAAACCATGGTATGATTGGGATTGTTACTTTTTGAAAAAAGAAGTTAAAAAAATATTTAGGCAGGTAAAGAAATGTAATTATGATATTAATTTGTTAAATCAATATCTAGTTATGAAAAAAAGTTATAAAACTATGTTAAAACAAAAACAATCATCTTATGAAACGGCGGTATCAATAACTATTTCCAACTGTAAAGACATGTTCTCCTTTTGGCAAACTGTAAAGAAATTGAGAAAACGTGATTATAATAATATGTCTCAGTTTATTAATATTAGTGATTGGGAATTATTTTTGAAAGAATTATACCCAAGAAAGTTGCAAAGCTCAGTTTACCTTGATGTTTGTCATCCTTACCTTGATGATACTATTACCCAGCAAGAAATAATTGAATCGCTAAATAAATGCAAAGCTAGTAAGTCGCCGGGTGAGGACGGAGTGAATTACGATTTTTATAAAAATCTTCCTAATAATTGGCTTCTTTCTCTAGAGGTTATGTTCAATAAAATTATTGAAAATGAAAACATTCCTAATAGTTGGTCTAAAATAATTTTGTTTATGCTACATAAGAAAGGTGATAGACACAATCCGTTAAACTACAGAGGAATTGGCCTCGTTAATAATATTGTGAAAATTTTCACACAAATAATTTTATCGAGATTAGAAAAATGGTCTGAAGAGTATAATGTTTTGCCTGAGAGTCAATCGGGTTTTCGTAAAAATAGAGGATGCATTGATAATGTTTTTACATTTAATTCTATGGTCCAAATACAAGTTGGAATAAAAAAGAAACCCCTATACGCTATGTACGTAGATTTCGAACGAGCTTTCGATTCATTGAATCATGAATGCCTGTGGTATAAACTAAGAAACCTAGGTGTCTACGGGAAAATGTTTAGATTTATTAAGAAATTATATGAATTTGCTACTATTAAAATTAAATGTGGCTTCAACGTTTCGTCAGAATTTAATCTGACTCAAGGCATTATTCAGGGTGAAATTTTATCCCCGTGGGCGTTTAACCACTACATTAGTGATATAGAAAACTATTTTATTAACCAAGGTGTAAATACTATTAGAATTAATAACAATAAGGATATTGTATTATTGGCTTATGCAGATGATCTCACGATATTTGCTGATTGTTACACAGACTTAAATTATAAATTACAAATTTTAGATGAATATTGTGCTAAACATTTTTTAAAAGTAAATGTTAAAAAAACTAAAATTATGAAATTCAATATGAGTGGCAAACAACCTAAATTAACAAGGTCTTTTATTTACAGAGGTGAACCGATTGAAATAGTCCAAAATTATGTTTACTTAGGTGTAACTTTTTCTACTTCAGGTATTTTTAAAGAAAACCTTTTGTCATCAATTAGCAAAGCTAACATGGCTACGGGCAGTGTTTTTGACATTCTTAGCAAGGGAAAGTCTAGGTCTTGGAGTTCAAGAATATATTTGTTTAAATCAATTATTGGTAACAGCCTGTTGTATGCTTCCTCAGTGTGGGCATTAAGATATTTAAATGATATTGATGCACTTCAGTTGCGGTTCTTCAAGAGGCTCTTATGCCTTCCAAAGAATGCTGCTAACCACTTGCTAAGACTTGAAACTGGAGAATTACATATGAGTTTTTTTGTTTTAAAGCAAACTTTAAATTGGATAAAAAAAATGGAATCTATGGAAGAACACAGGTTGCCCAAAATTTGTTTTGAGCAGTTAGTTGAGTATGACCAAAATAGTTACAATAAGAAAACTGTTTAAAGTACAATTGGTTTTCTCAGGTTAAAAATGTAATTTCTAAAACATGTATCGATAATTTAGAGAATTTAACGGGTCTTTTACTAAACAGCAACAACTTTAAAAATATTTTAAATTTATTCCAATTTTCATTAATATCAGCTGATGTTGATCGTTGGTTTAAATCAAGTTTCTCACAACAGTTATACACAACATACACGCTTAAAGATTTTTTGACCTGTCAACAATATCTAGAATTAAATGTTCCTTTAAAATTTATTAAATTTTTTGCAGAATTTAGATTTTGTAATAATTATTTTATGAAATTTAATATTAACAATGTAATTTATAAAATAGATCCTACAAAAACTTGCATGTTGTGTAATCTTAACGAGAAAGAAGATCTCATACATATTGTATTAAATTGTTCTTTGTATAATAATATAAGATCTATAATGAACATAAATAGTAATGATTCACCTCAACAAATTATATTTAACCTTAAAAATAACCAAACTAAAACAAATATATTTAAATTATATAAATATTTTTCTATAATCTTAAAAGCTCGTTCTGCCGTATTAAATGATTAAATGATAAATATAAAAAATAAAAAATATGAAAGAAATAGTAGGATAAAAACAAAAAAAGAGATATTTTATTTTTGGTTTACATTTTTATTACTTATAAGAAGAGTATTGCTTTTTATTTTTGTTTTTGTCTTATTGTATTTATTTATTTACCTACTAGTTTATTATGAATACTAACAACTCAGTTGTAACAAGCTGTATGCTTTATACAATAAAGTTTATCTATCTATCTATCTATCTATCTAATGTTACTTGATACAATTTCAGAATTTTGGCTATCCCAGATATATCTAGCAAAGCATCTCTTTCAATTCAAACAATTCAGGTTTAGTTTAAACTAACGTTATGAATTTTGCTAGGGTGTTGACAGAGTGTTCAGCCATAATAATAATCATAAACTTCAAAATTTTTTTAATTACGCTTTTTGATCGTTTTTGCGAGTTGTTAGAAATCCGAATATAATTTCGGTAGTTCATTTCTATTTTATTCGGTCTTGATGTTCATACTAATGGTATTTTTTTGGAATTTTCGAATTTTTAATCAAGTACTGATTATATTTTTTTACCTACTTACAAAGTTAAATGCATTTGATGATAATTGGTGTAAGGTAATAATAAAGAGATAAACATACAGCTGGAAAATGTTATCCAACAGAGTTTAATTTCTATGTTAATAGTGGAAGTAACCTCAATAAGGTGGTGGAAAAGGATGGAAATAAGTAGAAGTGGAAGAAGAATAGAAGAGGATGGGACATAGATTTTAATATTATGTTTGAATAATGTATGAAGGTGGGGGCAGAGGTTTGCAAATATACCGTTCAGGAGAAAAAAGGAAGGATATGCAATAACTTTGGACAGCAAAAGACTTTATTTTTATTATTTTGCTAAAACCTTAGGCCTAAAAACTTTTTCCTAGTATTTATTATACTTTAAAAGAGGATAAAAAACAGGGGAATCTTTGAATGTTGAATCTAACAAAATGATTTCTTTATTGAAGAAATGGAAGAAATGGAAAACCAAGAAATTCATTATATTTTTAAAAATTGTACCATAAAAGATGCAAACCTTTCTTTCTTTACCTATTTAAATATTTATTTAATAAGAATTTTTCAATTCTTTTCATTGCTTTTAGCAATTCTATACATTTCTCTTACTTTAGTTAAAGAGCTATATTATCTCATACAGTTTATGCATTTGTTGGTTATTTTGCTTGCGGAATAAATATAATTCCGTTTTCTTTATAAAAAAAATTATGAAACAATCATAAAAATATATTAAATTTAAATAGATAAGTGCAGAATACGTGCATTTTAGACATGAGTTTTGGAAGGGTTCAAATGTGCCAACTACATTTAAAAATATGCATCATGTTTACGGGAGTGATTCTCTTCACAGAAATTACTGTGAAACGACAGTTTGCAATTTTTTGGTTGGTTGGAAGACCAACTGAAGTCTGGTCGCACGAACGAGGTTGATGATGTGCCTATTCAAGATTTGATCAGCGAAAATCCTCAAATAACAACTCAGAAGTCTAAAATGTGATATATCACATTATTTCGTTACATAAAACAAAGTTGGGATATATTTCCAAGCTTGATGCTTGATCCCCAGCGAAGTAAACAAAATGTCCCTTTTTTTTTTTAAATTACAAGGCGATTGTACAATTAATATCCGAGAGAATAGAGTTAAGCGTGATTCCTTGAAATTTGTCATTTAACATAGTACATTGAAAAATTGGTAGCCAATTACAGTTTTATAGTAATCAATAAATTGATACACCAAAGTTTTTAGATTGACCTCGAGGAGAAAATTCAAAAGTGGAACACTTTCAGTAACTTTTTTTTCTATATTGGAATTGTAATTGACAAATTTTCAAAGAAAACTTTGAATTATTAATGTATGCATAGTTGGTGTGAATAAATAATTTAATTGCATTGAAATAGTAGAAGAGAATCGTGGGGCTCAAACAATTATTATTTTTATCAACGTTTCAACGTTATTATTGTTTTTATCAAAGCCTAAAAATAATAATAATAATAATACATTAAAACATGACTATTAATACTGAACAATTTAATAAATGGATAAACTACAAAACAATTATTAACACAATTTTATTATTATAACAAAAACAATAAACAACACAACAACAAACAACATTTTATAACAAATTATGCTGATTTGTGTTCTGGAGTTACAGTATTAAATTGTTGAGTGTTAATAGCTATGTGTAATTATTACTTAGTAAGAAGTATTGTAATCGTGTCAAATTTTCGATATTGATTTTTTTCACCGGAAATCCACGTTTTGAAGTCCCTTGTAATCAAAAAAGTGGTTTTTAAAAAATTGTAGTCTGCGTGTGAGTGTGTGTGGTGTATGTATGTATGTATGTACGCGAACAGCATAGCTCAAAAACGAAAAATCACAGAAAGTTTAAACTTTATATTCCGTTTAAGTATCACCATGGGATCCGACAATAAGTAATGTGTCAAAATTCTTAAACCGGAATTACCACGTTACTGAAAAGTTTTTTTCAATTTTTTGCGATTTTCTTGAAAAATGGCTTCGACAATTTTTTTTTAAACTTGGTATATCAACTATATATATACAAGGGTCTACAAATTTTATTGGAAACATTTCTCCAGGAAAATCCATTTATGGATACTTTTGAAGGAGGATTGGCGACATTAGGTGTTCCTCTGAAATTCTGTCAGAAAACAATACTTCCTGTCTATAGCGTGTATACTTCCGGTTGACCAATGTTTACCAAACAAACTTATTGCCTAGTATCATGGTAGAACATAAATGAAAAACTCTCAATTTTCTCTATTTTCTGCAATTTCCCGCCTTTGAATTACATCTACAGAGAGAACAATTTTTCTAAAAATTATTTTTCCCCGATTGTATTTCCTTGACTCGATAAATCAATATCGAAAAATAGGACACGAATGCAATACTTCCTCTTTTACAGCAGTAAGAGAATAACATGAAGAGTTGTCATATTATTTAACATGTCTTTAGCGCGCGTAGGCCTCGTATCTCCTCTCAGTGATGGCAGTGAACACTTAATTTCCGAGGAATATTAGTTCTATTATTATTATTCGCAGAAGGGGAGGGCAAACCCTACGCTATCCAAAGCCTCCCAGGGCCCATATAGCTACCCCTAAAGAATAACAACCACTAAAATATTAGTTCTATGTTCACTATATTTTTAACAACTTATTTTGTAAAAAAAGAAAAAGAAAGAAAACAACACGAAATCTAAAAGATGTAAATTTGACCTCAGCTGTTCACAAAAGTATGTCAGAAAACAATACTTCCTTTTTTTTTGTTTCTGAACAGATATAGAATGAACTTGAGAATTTTACAAATAGCCATTTTGGATGTTGCTAATAAAGGAACTTTTTACATAATTAATCCTGAAAGTATTAAAACAAATTCTCCACATTTAATTCGCAATTTTCTGTATATATTGAAAAGAAAACGTTTTTTTCCATTGAAAGAACAGATTTTCTATTTTATTGATTATTATGAATTATTATCTAGTTTTATAAATTAACAATGAATTGGAAGAGTATTATACTGTTTATTTAATACACTATTTACCAAGTAAATCTGTGGTTAAATGAACACTATATTGAACATTCATTTATTATTTAGTGTTATTGATCTAATATTACTGTCTATAATTAATTTTCTGATCTATAGACTTCTATTTTAATAACAAAATATATCACACTCATTTTTTAATAATAATAATAATAATAATAATAATAATAATAAAATAATAATAATAATAATAATAATAATAATAATAATAATAAAATAATAATAATAATAATAATAATAATAAATCACAATTATAGAATCCAGAAATAGAGACCTTCATCACATTGCAACACATCCTGACAAAATCCTTGCCTGTTGTTTCATTGCCCAGAAAATACTTGCTGTGCAATCTACTAGCAAAGAAAACTGGTTCTAAATAAAGTATGAATTAAATTAAATGAAAACAAAAAGCTTATATTCACCGAATATCCTGCAATATACATACATCTATTCTCCAACTGTGAAGTCTTAATATTGCTTATACACACTTAAATCGCATAATATACACACTTAAATCGCTTAAAATACTCAATAATCGTTTTAAAACGAACGAACTAGTCCGCCTGGATGGCTGACTGATTAGAGCGACGAACCGCAAAACTGATATGTATTGCATGATAGTGGGTACAATACCCCGTTTTGGCTGCCATGGTTATTTGATTTTTAACTTATACTTCCTTTTAGTTGCAGTAAAGAGGAAGAATTGCCATCGTGTCAATTTTTTACTTATGATTTCTTTTTAAATACAATAGTTATTGAAATGACAAGAGCATAAAGTGGCTCTTTTACACTCGAGTTCAAATTTGTCCACAAAAGCGCAAGCGAGATTGGCCGTCTAAACGTGAGTTTAAAAAAAGTTTACTCTCATGTCAAAATATTTGTTTTTTTCCACAACAGTTACAACTATTTAAAAATATGTAAAAACTTCCAATAGCTCCACCCCACTCTGCCATTCAAAGTGTTGTGTGTAGATGGCAATTAATGTATTGTGCCATCTCAGCTTGAATGGCAATAGAAGAGAAACATATTTAAAAAATGTGGAGCGCTAATGGCCATAAGTCGTCGATGAAAAACCCATAAAAAACTGCTAAGAATATAAGATATCCTCTTACGTAAGAGAATGTTGTGTATTAAAAAGGGAGTTAAATCAAGTTTAACTTAAGCAGAATAATTATAATTTCTGATATTTAATTTATTGTTAAATTGATTTTAAAATGTTAAAATTTAAGAACTTCTAATTTACTATAATATTTAACATATTTCAACAAGTTCATCTAAATCTTAAAATTTATTTCTAATTGAAAGTTGGCAACAGTGCCTTTTTATATTGTGTTGTCATACGATGCGAACTGCTTCAAAGCACAAAGTAGACTCCCAACATTGTATACTATCTACACAAATAAATATCTATCATTGAATATGTGGATGGATCCACAATGCTGGATAACATCTGGTATTTTTTCCGTCGTAGCATGCATACTTATATTATCACATTTAAGTAATATATTTATCATGTCTATGCATAATTATATACAACCAACAACTGTGAGTAACAAGTAACAGAAACATTACGTTGAAGTGAACTCTCTACACGAACTTGGTGAATTTGCCCTGACGATGGATGAAAATCCGAAACCGGTCAGGAAGAAAATAAACATGCATGCTAAGACGGATAAAATACCAGAAAATATGTATCACTTTTATTGGTATTTTCCCGGAAAAATTGATTGGGTGGGAAACCTGATAAAAATGTACCGTAAAAGCACACTTCCGTTTTATTAGTTTTCTTGAACCTCGGAAGTTCGGCCATCTACTTATTTCTAATTAATTTTGTTTGGATGATAGCATTGTATAATCCACTGAAATAGCACTTTAGAGAAAAACATAACCCCTCCTCCAACCATAAAAGTGCTCTTAAATGAATTTTTTCCAGAGAAATGTTTTAAATAAAAATTGCAGATCTTTGTATTTCTAGTTTATATAGAATGTTTCAAGGAAATTGTCTGAGCCATTTTTGAGAAAATCGCGAAAAAGTGAAAAATCATTTAGTAAAGTGGTAAATAAACGCACTTCCGGTCATCCGATTTTTTTTTCAAAGTCGGAATTTCAACAACATATTTAATTCTAATTTACATTGTTTAAATGACTGAATTGTCTAATAACTGATGTAGCACTTTAGAAGAAAACCTAATCCCACCCCTCCCCCAAAAGTGCCCTTAAATGAATTTTCCCGATGAAATGTTTCAAAGAAAAGTTGTAGCTCGTAGTATGTGTAGTTGACATTACATTTATGACGAAAATCGTCCTAGCCATTTTTGAGAAAATCACAAATAAGTAAAAAAAAACAACTCGAAAAGTAGTACGGTTCAGGAATTTTGACAAATAACATACTGTCAGACACCCCTAGTGTTACCTAAACGTAATATCAAGTTTTAACTTGCTATGGTTTTTCGTTTTTGAGCTATGCTGTTGAAATACACACACACACACACACACACATTCCCAGACCATTAGCTAAAAACCACTTTTTTGGACTCAGGGGACCTCAAACGGATATTTCCGGTGAAAACTCGATATAAGTCGTATGAGTGTTTGAATCAGAATTTTTTTCACACTCAAGGTCATTAAAACATTTTTTTACGGAAAAAATTCAATTTCGTATATTAGATATAATCGCAGTACTTCCTTCTTACAGCAGCAGTAGAAGGAAGTAAAGATTGTAGAAATGTTAATTAGTTAGTAAGTTTTTGTTACAACATTATTAAAATATATTTACCTTTCGTAAAAACAACTTGCAGTTAAAAATTAACTAGTTTTAAACAAGTTACTTACAATATTGTTACTAAATTATTATAATAAGATAAAACATAATGTTAATATTTTCTTATTTTAATAAAATATAATATGAAACAAAAATAAATCATAAAACTCTCTCATTCACTCTGTTTCTGTCACCCACCTACATATTTATACAGGTGTTTTAATGAGCTGGCCAATCCATACACTTTGACACTGGTAATTCGGTTTTACTACTAATGAAGTATCCCACTTCACTTTGTAAAGTCCACAAAATCCCCTTTAGGAAACATATACACTCTGGGTAATCATGCCACACTGTGGTAGCGGTGTGTATGTGGGTATGCGTGTGTGTATGTACAAGCACTCCACTGATTTGTATGAGAGAGAATGTAATAAGAGTGATACTACTGTCGCTCATTATCCTACATATCGAGTGTTATAATACAGACCACAATAACCGGATATTCAACCAGTTATCATTATAGTACAAATCCAGTTGTTCATCATATATCTACCAATCGACATGTAATATCGATTCATTTTCATTAAGGTTTGTAAGATTTTTTCTTCATTAACAAGAAGTTCATGTGTTATTTTGCGAGGAAGGCCAAAATTATGATAACTAGCTTAGCGTATACTTCTGTTCAATTAATAAATAAACAGATCGTTACATTTTTTAGTATATAATCGAAATTAAATGAATCTTTTCAATTTGTTTATTTTTTTCCTTCTTTCACTGCTAGTAGGAGGAAGTATTGCGATCGTGTGAAATTTTCAAATTTAGTTTTCTTAGTACGAAAAAAATGATTTTAACAAATTGTCTGTACGCAAAAATAGGAATATTCGAATATGTGGTTGAAACATGGACCACCACTAGAAATGACTGTGAGAAAGTGGAGGAGATAGAAATGGATTACTGGAGAAGAAGCGTACAAAAGACGAGGATGGATAAAGTGGGAAATGTAATATAAGGAAGGAGTTGGAAGTAGAAGAAGCAATGGAAAAAATGACCGAAAATGGTGAGAGCATTGATCTCTCAGAGAAATCGGAAAAGAGATAGGCCAGCGAGGATTTGGGAGGAAGAAATTGAGGAGCTGATGGCGGCAAGGGGTCTGAGGGATGGTGAATTGATGGATAGGGAGTTTTGGAGGGAAGGAGTGATCTGAGGTAACCCAAACATTGGGAAAACTGGGAAAAGAAAAAAAAAAGTCTGTTTGCATATGTGTATAATTTCCAAAATATCTCAAAAATGAAAAAAAACCTTAGCAAACTCAAACTTGGTATTTCGTTCAAGTGCTACCGACGCATCGGACACGAAGGTTTTGGACAAAATATATCAAACGCGACTTTACTGCCTTGTTTGTTTTTCGTGTTTCTCGTGATTTTCTCGAAAACGACTCCAACGATTTTCTTTATACTTCGTATACTATCTACACACATAAATACCCATCACTTTTATTTGAATCAATAATTTTTTGGGTTCCGAGAAAAAAAGTAGCGTTATGCCATCCTCCACCTTCTACATAATATTAACATACATTAAATGCATTTGTTAGTATTCCCAGATTGAAGAAAATCGATTCTTTTGTCAAATATTATATTTTTTCTAAAACAAAACTATTTAGAAATGGATATGGAGGGAATGGAGGAACTTTTGAGGGGCTTCATTTAAACATTGGTCCCAATGTCCCGTTAATTAATGAAACTCATAAAATGTAAGTTTAGTTATGCCTCTTTAGGCTACTGTAGTGATTCAAACAATGTTAGCGATGTCTATGAAAAAGGACTATAACCTGTGCTATTCTAAGTTCCATTGGATACTAGGGGAAAACAAAAAAAAGCCAGTCTCGTTTTAAAATCCAGATAAGATGGGTACTATCTAAAATGCACAATAAACCGAAAACTGAACGATATCTCAAACAACCTTTTCAGCAAACATGCTGTTACGATCAAAGATGCTGAGAACCTAATCAGCTCACAATCCAACCTACCTGTCATCAAGTGGAAGAGTGTTCAAACACCTCTGTCTCATTTACTCTCTCTCTCACAAAAAAAAGACAGAGATATCTCCTTGAAACATAATATCCTATAACGCATCCCAATTAGATATACCTAATAGAAGTTCGTGAAGAGCACGCCACAACTCATTAACTCATTCTCAGCTCTGTTTGGGTTCCCAATCAGCATTTAAACTACCGGACAATCCTCTAAAAAGGGACTGCTATTAACATCATTACTTCACAGAAGTAAAGGCTCAAGAATTTTAGTGCTTTCATGTTGAAAATGATAAAAAAACTTTGTTTTCTTTGTACCCAGTCTAAATCGTATGCAATTTGTGACATATTGTCCTGAATATTCCTTATCAAGCCGTTCTGATATACTCTATTTTTCTTCTTTCTAAAATTCACCTAATTTCATAATTTTGTAAATATTAATTAGATGAAATATCATTTATTAATTTAAATTGGAATCGATTACTAATTAACATTGATAAAAGAAAATCCAAAATCAAGAAATATCATTCATATTAATTTATCACTTCGCTTTTATTTTATATGAGTTCAAACATAAATATTCAACAATAAATATGCAATAGTATTTTTCAAACAATAAATAAAGTTAAGCTTTTTGGCACTCGAGTCAGATATCGGACTCGAAGCATAGTAAAATCTTGAAAGCATAGTAACATCTAAGAAAGAGCAGTACGAACTTCACGCGGACGAAGTCACGTGCTACAATGAAATAAAAAAATCTGGTGTGAAACACTCACACAACTTTCTCTTACTCCAGTTCTCAAAATGATAATTGACAAATTTTATACTTTGTGTACCAAATTCGTCGAAAACTGAAAAAACTGTTCAGTAAAAGAGCACTTCCGGTTTACTAATTTCTTGAAACTCGGAATTTCAGCCATCTATTTATTTCTAACTAATTATGTTTGGATGATAGAATTGTATAATGAACTAGGATAGCACTTTGATGAAAATCTAACCCCAACCCTCCCCTAAAAGTGCTCTTAAAAGAAATTTCCCAGAGAAATGTTTTAGATAAAAGTTGTAGATCTTTGCATGTTTAGTTTATATACGAAGTTTCAAAAAAATCGTCAGAGCCATTTTTGAGAAAATTGCGAAAAAGTGAATAAATCATTTAGTAAAGTGGTAAAGTAAACGCACTTCCGGTTATCCGATTTTTTTCAAACTCGGAATTTCAACAACATATTTAATTCTAATTAACATTATTTAGATGACAGAATTGTCTTAAACTGAAATAGCACTTTAGATGGAAACCTAACCCCACCCCTCCCCCAAAAGTGCCCTTCAGTGCATTTTCCCGGAGAAATGTTTCTAATAAAAGTTGTAGCTTTTGTATGTGTGGTTGATGTTTGAAGTTTGAAGAAAATCGTCGGAGCCATTTTTGAGAAAATCGCAAAAAAGTAAAAAATCTAACTAGTAAAGTGGTACTTCCGGTTGAGGAATTTTGACAGATAACGTACAGTCAGATCCCATGGTGACCTCTAAACGGAATATCAAATTTCAACTTTCTACGATTTTTCGTTTTTGAGCTATGCTGTTCACATATACATACACACCACACACACACACACACACACACACACACACGGACACACACACACAGACCATTTGCTAAAAACCACTTTTTTGGACTCAGGGGACCTCAAAACGGATATTTCCGGTGGAAACTCGATATCGAAAATTTGACACGATTACAATACTTCCTCTTACTAGGAGTAAGAGAAAGTAAAAATAAGAAAAGATGCACGGCGAATGGACTTCAATTCAAGTCAAATACTCCTTCTCTCTTTATAGCCTGCTGTCTATAGTATAACCTTAAATCTGTTGCTATTTCAATTTTATTTTGCAAAACGTTCTTGTTTTCGCTTATTACCGCCGCTAGATGCCAGTCTAGTTCAAGCCGAATAATATTACTTTAGGTCACTTATGAGGAAAAAAGTAATGGCTGTTTTAGCTTTCACTCAATTTTGATTAAAAGTATATCTTCTAACTTTGATTTAATAATTGCAGAAAAAACATATTTAATGTTATTTCATCTTTTTCGTACATTATTAGCAATTATATCAAATTGTTATTCTTATATTTATTTTATTGCAATCAATATTTTCTGCTCCTAGTTTCAGGTTACATACATAAAGAAAGCAACCAGAGCGAACAAGAAAAAAATTAGAAAATTAACTTATTTTATCACCCCTAGGACCTGGGCTGTTTGAATAAAGCCATTTGTCTTTGGTGAAAAAAGAAAAATGAAGAAAATAATAATAGCTAGAGGGGAAGCGGGAAAAACTTTGTGTGCGCGCGTGCATGTATGTGTATGTGTGTGTGTGTGTGTGAGTGTGTGTGTATGTGTGTGTGTGTGCGTGTTTGTATATGGTGTAATGGTGGTGTATATAATAATACAACTGGAAGTCATTAGGTAAATGCTTGTACACTTTAATTTACATTAAGTTAGTAGCGATAAGATTTAAACACTAATTAGTTAAAGACCAATTTTTAATTTTGTACATTGGTGAGGGTGGGGCTAGCCATCGCTAGATATTTTTTTTTCATTTTTCCAACCTCTAACCCTATTTGTTATCCCTAATTATATCTACATCTAACTACTAATAACTAAAAGGTGGTGGTAATCAAATTTATATTGCATTAGTGTAAAGGTTATTTATATTATTTCCGCAAGAGGTGGGGGTCACAAAAATGAAAAAGTTTAATAAAAGGCTTTAGAGATTAGTGGAATTGATAAAGTAATGAATATACTCGTTAACCTTTGAAATTGTGTTTTATCTCGCTTACAGTAATTGTTGTATCAGCTAATCTCCTGTTATGAAGAAAATCCGATAAATGGGCCACATGTGTAACACTTAATATAATTATCTTACACGCATATATCTAACTTTCAGATGTTCAGACTTTACTGAGGTAAAGTTTTGTTACGGTAGACTGCAAGCAGTTCAACATTTTCCATAAATGGAAATCTTGTTAATTTGTTTTTTTAATAATACATTTCAAAGTGCATAGTTATGTTCTAAATCTGGTATGTTTAAAACTGGATTTCCTGCAGCAAGAGAACACTCAAATGTGCATTTCTGTGTGTGTGTGTATATGTATGTGAACAGATAGTTCAAAGTTTCAACTTATTATTCCGTTTGGGTATTACCATGGGATCTGACAGCAGGCCAGCGGTCAAAATTCCAGGGGAAGTAACACTTTAATGATTTTTTTTTTGCCATTTTTTCCAAAATGGCTCCAACGATTTTCTTTAAACTTTGTATATCAGCTACACATACAAAGATCTACAATTTTTATTTGAAACATTTCTCCGGGAAAATCCATTTAATGGAGGGAGGTGGGTAGGTTGTCCTCTAAAGTGCTATTTTAGTTTGCTATACAATTCTGTCATCTAAATAATATTAATTAGAATTAAATGTGTTGTTGAAAGTCCGAGTTGGAAAAAATCGGTTGACCGGAATTGCATTTTTACTGAAATGTATTTTTCCGTTTTCTGGTATTTTCAGGGGTGGAGTGGGGTTATTTTTTCTGTAAAGTGCTATCATAGTTGAATATACAATTCTGCCCTGAAAACCAAAATTCCGAGTTTCAAGAAAATTAGTAAACCGGAAGTGCGCTTTTGCTGAACATTTTTCGACGAACTCCAAGGACTTTCATCAAATTTGGTACCCAAACTATAAAATTTGTCAATTAGGTACAGTTTTGAAAACTGGAGTGAGAGAAAGTTGTGTGAGTGTTTCACACCAGATTTTTTTTTGTTGATGAATTGTAAAAAATTTATACAAAAAATTGCCCTACAGAATCTGCTACAGTTTTTTTTAAATATTCCATTTTCAGACAGGCTGCTGAAGAGGAAAAACACTAGTACAAAAATGATTGTACAAAGTGAATTCTTAAAAGGTCAATGAAACCGTATTTATGGAGTAGTAAGAAGTATTACGTAGTAACTGTTATATAAAAAGTGAAGAGACAAAATCTTTAACAAGACTGAAGAATGGAAATTAAAGGAATTACCATATTACTGAACCGAGCTAGCATTGACGAACCTAAGCCTGAGAAGGATAGAGAGGAAAATAAAAGAGATATAAGACGAGAAATAGTTCAAATACAGTTAAGAAAAAAGAAATGGGTTTTAGGAGCAATGCAGAACTGGTTTAAAACAGAGAAACAGTGTACGAAGTACTTACTACCAGGAGGTTTCTTCTACCTCTTACAAAGGACCATTGTAGAAACGGAAATGATTAAGAAAGGAGGATAGGAGGTAGGCTTTTTCTTTTCCTACAACAACTGAATGTGGAATAGTGTAACACTAATCTACTAAAATCAATGGCTAAAGTTGTAAATACAATATTGCCACATTTTAATTAAACCAATTTTAAGGTTTGGATGAAATCGTTGAAATATATTAATAATATTGCTTCACGCGATGGTCTTTTTTTAATACTTTAAATTCTGGGTTCGATTCCTGTCAAGGCATCGTGGGAAAAAGTGGGAGCTATAGTTTTAGTAGTGAATTTAATAGCGAAGCGAAAACTGCTCCCCCTCCGTCCACTAAAAACGCTATCGGCAAGCTTCATGTACTGCTGTGGAAAAAGTATATATTAATAATATACAAGAAAAAGTTCTTCAATTAAATATTTATAACATTTATTACCAATTTAACAATAAATTAAATATTAGAAAACATAATATAATTATGATTAACTTTAATCCAAATGTTCTACAACCTCTCCAGAGGAGAGGTTCAATGGAAAAAGTTCTCTTAGAGATTATCGTAAATTATTTATCAGGTTTTCGTATATATTTTTAAAAATTTTTAATTATTGTAGAAAAAAGTATAATATTTACATGACACTTAAAGTCCTAAACTATCGTCCGGTTGCCATACTCGCAAAATCTAGTATCTAAAATTTTACACTTTATTTTCTTGCCAAAATAAATATCTATTTATTTTAATTTTTGGTAGAGTTTTTCTTCTTGTCTCAAAATCATGGAAAAATCTAATGTTGTATGGTAAACAATTATGTTGTTTTCAAAAATATGCACTTTTGTCTAGAACAATAAAAATAACTTTTTTGTAAATGTTTTCAACTAGCAATAATCATATGTAAGGTGACCTTCATTGTCATGATATTGGTACACCGCAATGTTAGCTGAGTGTTGGGTTAGAGGTTGGGCCGCCGAACTGAGCTGTATTATAGTGCTGGATTGGATTTCCGGTCTTATAGATTTTCTTTGAAGTACCAATATGAGTACTACATAGTAAAATATGGTTGCTATCCGCTTGCGAGCACCGGCCTGATCGATAGTTAGAAGTAGAAAAAAAAATAGCCTTTACTTTAGTTTTTAAATATATTTTTTGGAAAAATATCCTGAGTATAGTAAACATTATTTTTAATAACACAGTCCATTAACTCAACCAATCACAAATTCCCAACACATCTAAGCACTATCTAGTTGCTCGCCGATGATAACTCTGTTCTAGATTAATCGATTGCTCGATCGATCGATATAACTGGGCTAACAAAATAGAACCAGCTTATTTGGATGACTTTAACAAATTGATCAATACCACCCCTATCAAATGCTTTAGGTCTAGATTCTAGGAGTGACGATAGGTTACAGAGATTTAGTTAGGAAGAGAAAGTAGGATGGGGGGACCAATGGATTGTTGGGTACATCTAGGTGGTCGGATGATAGGACAGAATGAGAAAGTGTGAGGTGGAGTTGGGCACAAATGAATGGGCACTACTACACTATCTCACTCTATCATTCTCTCTCTGTTCGCCAACCATAAAGGCGGACATGTACATTGTTAAAGTACTGTGTGTGTTAAAGGCCCTAGCTCTTTGTAAACGAGACTAATGCCTGCCACTCACTTCACTTCACAACTACTGCTGCCTGCCGGATAGAGGAACTTCTCCTGTCCATCACACACTGATTATAGCACTCCTTCATTCCCGGGGATTAATTTACCATCTCCTAATATTCCCTTTATGGCTTCTAATTTTATCAATTTGTCCTCCTTAGCTTTAATATAATCCCTCAGATATTATCTTTTTTAATTACAAGGCTCTTTTTATTTTTGACCTTTACCATTTTTTTTTTCTTTATATCTTCAATTACCCTTTACTACCGGATCAAACGCTTAGCCTTGTGCTAGTTCCATTTTACAAAATATTTGTGCAGTTAATGGATTCGATTACATTATGTACAAAATGACAATTTTTTTGTATACTTCATTTACTCATTTGTGTTAGCATTAAATGTACAGGCGTTCGGGAGACAAGCATCTACCCAGACAAGTTGAAGAACATGATTACAATATAGTCAAGAAGTGAATGCCAATAATATCGAACTAGCCTCTCATAACATTTGAAATTTAATGCCAAAAATCCCGCAAGAACTATCTACAAATCAATTTTTTTCCCAAAACTTACAAATAAATATGATACGTTTTATATCTGTTTACTTAACATTCCAAGTTTATTGGAAATCGTTGGAGCTGTTTTCGAGAATATTCCAAAAAAAACTCAAAAATCTTTTCTGTAAAGTGGTGGTAATATACTGTTTACTAAAGTAAAGAAAAGCTCGAAGCTACTGTTTCCCTGCAATGGAAAAATCAAGAAAATGTTTCGAATAAATGTGATGTCTTTCGTGTAGATGGTGTACGAATATTGAAGAAAAGCGTTGGAGACGTTTTCGAGAAAATCGCAACAAAAACTGAAATAAAAACATATAGGAATGTCGCACTTCCGGTTAATGAATTTTGTCCAAAAATCTTCGTGTCAGATGCGGTAATATTATCTAAACGAAATAACAAAATTGAGCTGCCTGCAATTTTTCATTTTTGAGATGTTCTATTCACGCACAAATTCCAGAAAATGTTTTTTAAAAACAATTATAGATTAATATATTATGTGTATTTTGTATATCAAGTTCAAGGAAATTCGTTTGTATCTTTATCGTGAAAAACACAGAACTTTAAAAGAAAAAAAAAAAGATCCGGTCAACTGATTTTCTTCAATTAAGGAACTTTTAGCATCATATTTAATTCCTATTAATAATGTAAAGTTGACACACTTTAACCGGAAAAATTACATGTCTCTCCCAAATAATACCTTCTTTAAATGAATTTCCCGGAAAAATATTTCAAATAAAGCGTTTAAAGAAAATGGTTTGACCCATTTTCGAGAAAATCGTAAAAAAAATAGGCACATACACTTTTAAATGATTTTCACCAAAACTTTATTGTCGGATTTCCTCGTAGAATTTAAATGAAAATTTATGTTTTAGAAACATTCTACAATTTTTCTTTTTTGATTTATGCTCATACCACACACACACACACACACACACACAGATAACTTTTTAAAAACCATTTTTGCCGACACAGAGCAAACGGACACGGGAAAACTTTATACGATCGCATTACTTCCTCTTATCAGCAGTAAGAGGAAATGAAAATAAAAATAAAAAAGTTTAAAAAAAAAAAAATTAAATATCAGTAAAAATATCAGAGATATTTTCCGTGATAGCCTGCTTCTTTCTGTGATCATCGACCGGTTTCGGGCGTTCGCCCATCATCTGAATGCTTTTTGTCAAAAGTGTGATAAAGTATTTAACAAAAACACTTAAGAAAGGAATAGCTAAGTGGTTAGCGTACTGGACTCCCACGCGGAGGACCCGGGTTCGAGTCCAGCTGTGCCACTATTTGAAGAAAAGCATCCTGATGATGTGCGAACGCCCCAAACCGGTCGATGATACCACAAAAACATGCAGGCTATCATGCAAAATATCTCTGATGATTTCCAGCTTTGCGGAACCAACCACAACAATCAATAAAAATATTTTGTAAATTTTACATAAAAACAATAAAAATATTTTGTCAATAAAATTTTCATACATGCCACTTAGAAAAAAAAAAATCTGGTGTGAAACACCACAAAGACTTTCTATTACTCCAATTTACATAGTTACATAGTCTGTAGTTTTTCGATGTAATCTTTCAATTGAAGGACATTAAAAAAAATGAAGGACAATAAAATGAATAGCTACGAACTCCAGGTCAAAGAAAAGGTTTTTTTTAACTAAATATTAAGAATCCCTTTGTGAAATTTTTATGGGTGTTTAACATAAATTTTATTTTGTCCCCGTAGTATAATCGGCCAAATACAAAATGGCGGACTTCATTGGATCATTTCTGCCTAATTCTATTTTTCTTTACCTTTCAACAATGGGACGAATATGTTGATTTTTTCTTTATGGCCCACATTAATTATATAAAAAAGTATCTGGTATGTTAGTCATATCTGGATTTTGTGCTTTCAAGTTTGAACTTTCTGCGATCTTTCGTTTTTGAGCTATGCTGTCCACATACATACATACATACATACATACACACACACACACACACACACACACACACAGACAAATCGGTAAGAACCACTCTTTTGGACTCAGGTGTCCTCAAAACGAATATTTGCGGTGAAAACTCGATTTCGACAATTTGGTACGATTTCGACGATTACAGTACTTCCTTTTACTAGGAGTAAGAGAAAATAATAAGGACCTATGGCACGTGGGCCGTATGTTCGGCATCACTTGGTCTAAAGTATTATTTTAGTTCATAATACTATTCCTAGAAATCTATATTATTTTAATTAGAATTAAATGTGTTGCTAAAATGCTATATTTGAAAAAATATGGTTGATCGGATGTGTAGATTAGAAACGGGGAGGGTGGGTCTCATTGCACCGCGACTTACAATAAGAGATCTATTGTGATTTCTTGAAATTGTAGCATATCCCTCTGCTTCGCCCTCTTAATCAGGCCTAGCAAAGTTGAGATTGGCTCCGTCATAAAGGTCATGACTTCAGGATTTCTTGTTCCCAGTTGAAGAAACCTTGTCCTCGCCAGGCCGGCATACTCTCAAAGGATGTGAACCGGGGTTTCCTCCTCGGCCGTGCAGAATCGGCATACCGCGTTATCTGCAAGTAGTATTGGTGCATGTGCCTATTCAGCTTACATTGCCCTGTGAGTACACCAACTATTAGCTTTATATCTCTTCGTCTATGGCTCAGTAGATCCTTGGTAAATTTAAACAAATATCTCTTATTGAAGAGTATTGCCTGCCTCTGTCTTGGTGTTTTCTTCCATCAATGCAGGCGCAGTTCTTCTATCCAACCTTTGATAGAAGTTTGAATTAGACTCCTGGACAACCCGCAGAAGAGTTCGAGGCCTATGAAGGTATTGCTAGGGCATCCGCCATCTCATTGCCCAGAAACCTCGCATGTCCGGTCATCCAGGCGAGTGTCAACTTGTTCCGAGCACCCACCTCGGTTAGAGCAATTAGGCTGTCCCACACTAGCCTTGAGACTATTTGTGTGAAGAAAGTGCCTTCAGGGCTGCCTGATTATCGGAGTATATGGCCACTTTCCTACCCCCAAGCCTTGCCTTGTAATCTCCTTAGCTCAGAGTTGTAACGCCACGACTTCAGCCTGAAAAACCATGGCGTACATCCCTAGGCTGGCCCTAAACTTAACTTTAGACCTCAGCTGCGACCCAGTCGGAGTTTTGGAGCCGCCTGTAACCAGACCGAGTTACCAAGCAGAGGGGGTTCCAGTCCCAATCGTCTCTGTTCTGTATGACAATTTCGAAGTTCCTCTCAGAGTGATACCAAGGAACCATCCTACCAGTTGGCATTCCAAGTAGATGGTCAGCCTTAATTTCCTCAATCAACCTCTGGTTAATGCGATCACGCCTCTGGTGGCGGCCCCTACAAGAGCCTATGGATTCCAATTCTGGCTTCGCCTTGAAAGAGGATATGTAGTGATGCTAAATTAAGGAGGACTTCCAGCGCCGCAGTCGGGGTGGTTTTCATGGCCCTCGGGGAACTCAGGCATGCTTGCCTTTGGATCCCACCCAGCATCGGATGTGTAACATTTAAGCAGCATTATGCAATTTTACTCCATAAAGACACAATGGGATTTCATTTAATTTGATATTATTTCATTACCTATAAAATAGAGAATATCACTTTAGTTTGAACTATTATTTAGAAAATTTATTTTAGAACGAGTTTTAGAACAGATAGGTTTTAGGATAGAAGGTCATCACGCTTGCCCGAAAAAAAAGTCGTTTTATTTCGTATATATTCGCCTAGTGATATATAACTCTGAAGAAACTATTATTATTATTATTTGTCAATGGGGGAGGGAAACCATACGCTATCCAAAGCTCACTGGGCCCATCTAGCTACCCCAAGAAAAACATCAACAAACCGGGCTATAACAAAAATCCAGACCCGGAGCTAATCCATCTAAGATTCACCGCAGTCTGAATAAATTGGACAATAACCTTGAGCGGAAATAGCCTAAGCTCTTCCACAGACATCCTATTCCTGAACCTAATTTCCTCACAACCCAAGCAATCAGTCATAAGATGGATGGGTGTTTCCTCCTCTGTCTCACAGACTCTACAAAATGGATCGGGCATGAGCCCCATTATGTAGAGATGTCTCCTTAAACCACAATGTACAGTAAGAGATCCAACCAGGTGCCTGAGAGCGCTCTATGAAAAACTCAGCAACGTCTCACTAATGGCCTGGTCCGGACCCCCGATGAGCATTTTGGACTGCCGAAAACCAACTGAGCTCATCCAAAAGGATGAATGCTGTGAAGCTGTCCATGTCTGTAAGCCTGACAGACATGCGCCAGAAGACAACAGCAGGCTCGGGACCAATGAAAGGAAGAGCGGCGCCTAATTTGGCAAACCTATCCACCTCCTCATTCTTAAAAATTCCCATGTGACCTGGCACCCAGACTAGAAGCACATCCTTCAGAGATGAAAGCTCTTCCAGTCTTTTAGAACATTCTAACACCAACCTGGAAGTGAAGACACATGAACCCAGCGCCTTCAGCGCAGCCTGGCTATCCGAGCAGATACAAACACCTTTTAAGTTAGTGTTACGTACCCTTTGTTCCAAAACACAACAAAGAATAGCATAAACCTCAGTCTGGAAGACCGTGCTCCATTCACCAAGAGATAATGCCAAATGATCTCCGGTCTCAAAATAGACCGCAGCTCAAGACCTACCATCCATTCTGGAACCGTCCGTATAACACCGGAAGTAATTATCAGGTATCATGCCAGACGGACCCAATTTTGACCAATCTTCCCTAGAGGGTAATGTGACACTGTAAGAATGCTCGAAAACAAAAGTCTTCAACATTCTATCAGAGGGAAAACCTGTTACAGGGACCTTCAAAAGCATCTCGCGACGAATGGTAGCGTGTCCATATCGCTTACCCTGCCAGAAACCTGCCTGTTTAACTGAAGAAACTATATATTTAGTAAAAATGATAAGTTTGAAGAAAATTTATCCATTATATTGACTGAAATTGCCGTTAAAGAAAGCTGTGTGAGTGTTGCACACCAGATTTTTCTTTGTATTCAACTTCCGCGGTTTCCTTGGATATTACTTCTATAATATAACCTTCATTTTGTGCCAATTTTTGTCACAGATTTAACTAAAAAAATTAATTTCTAAATATAAAAATTATTCATGGTATTTAAATGTAACTTGCAAAATAAGAGTTGGTAATTTTGTTCTTATTGTGAAAGTAAGTTATAAATATTGGAGCCCGACATAGTACAATTCGTATAGAACTCGTAAGTGATGTTTAAGTCAGTAAGTAGAAATAGAAGAAGAAGAATAAAGGAAAGTAAGCAGAGGTGGTGTATATAAAACTGGGAGAAAGAGGGAATTCTACGTATAAGTAAAGGGAGTGTAAGATTGGCTCTCTCACTTACTCACCTATCCCTCTATAAGGGGGTTGCAGCTGATATAGACGGGATGAAGGGTTTGGTATATCCCCCTAGGATTAGTTCTCTTCCTGTCGAATACCAACAGTATACTTCTCGCTCCTCCAAAAACCTGCTTAACTTCCTAACACTTCCAATAGCACTGAATTATTGACACCACTTGCTTCTTCCCTTGAATTTCTACCTTCAACAGTTTTAAAATATATAGTATATATATAATATATATATATATCCTCCTGAGTATTTGTAATCATATAATTTAAACTTTTTTATTTGCATAAATCATGAAGTTATTTAAGTAATTATTTATTCTGTACACGATTATCGTATTAATGATATTTATAATGTCTTAAGTTGATTCATCGCACTTGAAGAAAATATCATACATACATACATACAGCCATACACATACACACTCGCATAGATCACTCTCTAGTAAAATATTTTATACCCAGGGCACCTCAAAACATGTATTTTTGGTACACACTCAAATTCGAAAATATGTTACGATCTTATCACTTCCTCTTACAGACTTAAGAGAAAGTAAGAAATAAATAGATAAATAAAAGAGAAAGTAAATAATATTAGTAATAAAAGTTAATCCGTCAAAAAAAAAAAGATACTCCGTTAATCATAGTGTCAGATATTATAGTAATAGCTATATGTCGGCGATGATTGAAGTGTGGATAGACAGGGCCGTGTGTCCGAGGCAGACCTTGATGGATGTTACAATATATCTTTGGTTCAATCACTGAAATAAGGAAAAGTGCTGCTTCTCTTTTCTGTCGTGTTTGACCGCTATGAAAAAAGGTTTTACAAATCAAAACAAATGACTTGAAATAACTCAGCTAAGTCATTATCTAATGAATGACGTCTAAACCTGATGATGGAGGTCTGTTCAATTTCACTATTAGAAAAGATGGGAGAAGAAATATTAAGTGATAAGAAGTAGAAGAGAAAGAGAAAGAAAAAATGTGATGACCATAGAAATATTACGTTAAATAATTACTTTCTCTTACTGCTCGTAAAAGGAAGTACTGCGACCGTGTCAAATTTTCAAAAATGAAATTGAGTTATTTCGGAAATATATGTTTCGACGACCCCTGAGAACGAAAGAACTGTTTTTAGTAAATGTTTGTATAGGTGTGTGTATGTGTTAACTGAACATATCAAAAATGAAAAATAGCAGGGACCTCGAATTTGGTATTCCGTTTACGTACCACCACCTTGTATCTGACACGAAAGTTTCGAGCAAAACCAATCAACCAAACCGCAAGTGTAACTTTACTGGATGGTATTTTCAAATTTTCGCGATTGAGGCATGATTACTCTGCCTTTTGCAGAAAAAAATACTTCTACTTACTGTTCGCATTGTGAGGTTGGCCGTGGGCAAAACTGACTTCATACGGCTTAGGATAGATTAAAAATCAATAAATCATGGCACATAACTATCATGATGTAGCCGCTGCTTATAAAGTACAGTATTACATATACGGTAATACGCTGCTTATACAGTACAGTAGTACGGTATAACAGAAAGTACCTGAGAATATTAAATAATATTTTTATTTAGATAATAGTGGTCTACATTGCAGACATACCATCCTGTCCGGAAACAATCCTTCACTCCTACGCTTATGATATGTCATTTTTAAGAATTTTTAATAAAATCCCAGTGAATATAAGACAGTTGGAAATAAAAAAATTTGAGATGATTTTGAAAAAGTTTGTAATTTCCAACTGTTTTTATAGTGTAAAAGTGATGCAAACTGATGCAAACTGGAGTATTAACGACTTTGAAATAAAGTGAAAGTGAATTGCCTCAAATCCTGAGCCCTGCCTTCGCATTTCGTACCCTGCAATTCCGTATCATCTCTCTACAAGACTGACTTATATCAGTCCTTCGCCCACCGTCGCGCCACACTCTCTCCCATCCCCTCCAGAGACCATAATACCAACTGTTGACAAAGCCTTTTTTGTCTTTGTGACTTAAGGGACAAACAAAGTTGGGACTTGACGAACAAATCACATCGTTTAAACCTCAGAACAAGAAACTGTTGTGAACACTCACGCGACTTGCTCTTACTGCAGTTTATAAAATTGCAATTGACAAGTTTTATAGGTAGTATACCCAATTTAATCAAATTCGTCGGCGTTTTTTTACTTAATCATGAAAACTGAAAAAAAATTGTTCAGTAAAAACGCACTTCGGCTTTATTAATTTTCTTGAAACTCGGAATTTTGCCAATTTATTTATTCTAATTAATGTTATTTAGATGATGGAATTGTGTAATGAACTGAAATAGCACTTTAGAGGCTTCTTAACCCAACCTTTCACCCAAAAGTGCCCTTAAACGAATTTTCTCGGAAAAATAGCTTTGTGTTTGTAGTAGATGTACCAAGTTCGTTGGAGCCATTTTTGAGAAAATTACAAAAAAGTAAAAAAAACCTTACAGTAAAGTGATACTTTCGGTTGAGCATTTTTGTTTTACGGATCCCAAGGGGATACCCAAACGGTATATCAAGCTTGAACATTCTGGTATTTTTCGTTTTTGAGCTATGCTGTTCAAGTACATACACAAACACAGATAATTTTCTAAAAACTTTTTTTTTGGAATCAGAAGACCACAAAACGTATATTTTCGGTGAAAACTCGATATCAAAAATTTGACCCGATTGCAATACATTCTCTTACCAGGAGTAAAAGAAGTAAAAAGTCCGGAACTCAACAATGATACAAACTTCTTTGTAGACTACCTGATTGACGCTCAAAACTTTCTCTCCAAAATAAATGACTTATCCACAACACAATCATAAAACCTCTTTGAGTGTACGGATGCGAGATTTGGGGTTCAACCCAGCATTCCAATTACAATAGTTTTCAATCCTTTCAATCAAAAATTCTCGATAGAATCATCAACGCTCCCTTCTACGTATCCAGCCTAACCCTTCATACTGACCTCAAACTCCCTTTTGTCCATCAGCTAATAAAAACACTTAATAAAAAATTCCATGACTCCACATCCAAACATCCCAGCCCTTTTATGCAAAGGCTTTCCAAACAGCCCTCCCATAAGATTAAAAAATGCCGACTACCTTTCTTCTACTTAATACTGACCATTAATAAAACGCTATAAGAGTTCCTCGATTGGGTGGCAAATCCTAACATAGTTTTTCATGCCCCTTATTCTTCTACTATAACATTGTAATATAGTTGTGAATGTGAACATAAAAAAGTGAAAACAAAGAAGAAATTGTAATTTTTACCTGTTTCCATGTTTCACCAAACTGACAGACATCAATGGAAAGCAATGCTTAATGAATAATCAGATTTGGTAGCTGAACTGCTGTTTAAAGCGTGATATTACATCTAAATGTAGCCTTGTAAAGTTAGAGCTACAAAGCTAAATCCACTTTACAAATATGGAAGATCTATCATGGTTATTTTGGGTGGATGTATTGTACATTGATGGATAGAGGCATTGAGATTCTGTTGTAAATGGTGATTAGCTACAGTTTACCTATGAATACGCTGTAGTCAAACAGTTGCTTACCTTAAATTGAGATCGTAACAAAGGTTATTGTTATCATTAGGCACCATACATAGATAACTAAGAATTTCATTAACGAGATCGTTATTGAATATTGGGTTTTTATTCATTAACTTGGCTATATTCTATTGCACGGTTGTCTTGCGATAGAACAAAGAAAGCTGGGATTTTGCATCTCAGCGAAGTCGAGCAATCTTATTTTTGGGAATCATTATTTATTAATATCTGGGCAATAAATTATTGTAAAACGTCTGTTTACTAGTCATCTGCATACAAGGTACTGATGGCAGTTGGATGTAAAGGCGACCTGAAAAAAAAACAAAACAATTTTTTAAGTTTAGTTATCCGCCGCTACTACCGCTAATACTCAGAATCTGAATGAAATTACTTATTTACAAAAGACAAAAAAGGAAATTAAAATGAGTTGCGACTCAAAGTTAAGATACGATTCACTTCAAGTTAATCTCTAACTAGAAAATTAGCTTTCAAATTAAAATGGACATTTTAAAAGACCATTAAAAATTAAACAAATAAATATTAAAAAAATTAGAAGTAAAAATGAAAAAATACTAAGAATGTAAAAGCCAACCAGAAGTCTTCAACAATGAAATTCGAATAATGAGGACGGACTAGGAATAGTGTTCACTTTTGGGATGAGTTAGTAAATGATGGAATGAATGACCTTTGGCACTTGAAATAATAACTTCAGTGGTGTCTGACAATAAAAGTGTGTGTGTGTGTGTGAAAGTGCGGCATGCCGCTAAGGTCATCATCCATATTGTAAGGCCATATAAACATCCCGTTTAATATTACTACACTAATACCACAGTAAAAGTTATACTGTATTCACTTGTTGTTGTTGTTGTGTTCTATTATGGCTTTTGAGATCATCTGGTGACATTCTATGAAATGTCTCCACCAAAAACCAACCAACCTTCTACCAAACCAAACAACACTGATTACGAACCCTTCAGTTCAACCTCATTAATACCACACAATTCACTCACCCTACCCGCTTTACTCTATCGCTCTCTCTATGTCTCTGTATACAGGCGACCTTTTACCAGAGAATGGTAGAGATCGACATTCAACAAATAACTTTTAATAAATCAACAAATAATTCAACAAATAACTTGAATCTGGTTGGTCGAGGAATTTTAAATGTGATGTGTGCTTGGAATAATGACTTTTTTACTTTTAGTTACTACACCTCCTGGTAATTGGGGGAAAGTATAGCGATCAAGTCACATATTAGAAAATTGAGTTTCATCGGAAACTTTTTTTTTGAGATCACCTGAGTAGGCAAATGGTTGCCATTTTAGCGAATGGTTGTATTCGTATAAGTGTGTCTGTATATGAATAAAATATTTAAAAAACGAAGAGTCGCCGGAAGCTCAACATAGTATTATTCCATTTAGGCTCTACCATCGTATCTGACACGAAGATCTCGGGCCAAATCCATCAACCGAAAATGCGATTTTATTGAATAATTGTTTTTTCAGTTTTTCCTCGATTTCCTCGAAAATGGCATCAATGATTTTCTATAAACATCGTATAGCATCGTATCTACACACACAAATATCTATAACTTTCATTCCCCGGGAAAATTGATTTAGCCCAATTTCGCTACACTAAATTCCATACCAAATTATCCTCTCACTACATCCATTAATCGTCTCATTAAAGCTCTAGAACAATCCCTACCAAACCTCTTCGAAGACTCAGGCGGCGTTGGTCACGTGATTATTTAATTGCCTAACGTTGACCCCCTAATTTGGCTGCCATACTGCTTTAATAGCTAACTTACGGCTACCACAACACTGGATGGTGTAACGGCAAGGATAACGGTTCTAAAGTCCTCTTCCTTTGAGATGGCGTACTTTCATCATCTCTGTGACTTCCACTCTTGGACTCCCCGTCTTTTATTTCCCTAAAGCTGACCACATTAAGTTCTTCTTTGGCCATCTTCCCATGAATATGTCGTCGTTCCGGACTCTTAACAGTTTTAACAACTTTGTTGTAGGTCAACGTTTTCCTCTGCTCTACTTTTGTCTTATACCAATGGCGTCTTTTGTCGAATACCAATGGTCCAGCCCTCCGATGTACACTTTCAATTCACACTTCCTATAATTGCCTGCAGGATAATTTTCTTGGTTTCCTTGCTGATTACACTAATTCATAGCATTCAGCGCTGTTATAGCTCCTCTGACTTTGCAGATTCCCTAGTCTCCACTACGAAGGTTCCACTTGCATGGATAAAAGACCCTAAGTACTTAAACTGTTTCACAGCCTTAATTGTTCCCTGAGGTTGCCAAATCATACCAAACTTATATGTTACATAAGTTGATCTAGAATGTTCTAGAAAACATTTTGAAGGGTGTACTTCTAGTCTGGGTTTAGATCATATGGAATTTTGGAGGCGGATAGGTTTGCCTTTTTTAGGTGTCTCTCTCCCTTTCCACGAGTATCTGTTGTTAAGTGTTTTGGCACATCTCTGTCGAAGTTTCCAATCATGGATATTTCACGGCAATCATCCCTATGGGCGAGCTCAGTAGGTTGTCGGCGGTCTGAGATGCTCACTGGGAGCCCAGGCAGGGTTATTATTGGTGGGATATTGCTGTGTCTTTTACGGACCTCTCTCCAGGCATCTGATTGGATATCTTACAGGGCATTGTGGATAAAAAGACGCCTCTACCTAATGGGGCTCATGCTAGTCCCCCTTTTGAAGAGTTTGTAAGATAGAAGAGGAAACATCCATCCAGCTTATGACAGATTGCTTGGGTTGTGTGGAAATTAGGTTTTGTGATTCAGGTTACTTGGTTGGAATAGGATGTGTGAGAAAGAGCTTAGGCTATTTCCCTTTAAAGTAACGGTTTAATTTTTTCGGACATCGGGGAATCTTGGATGGATTAGACACGGATCTGGATTTTGTACTAGAACTGGTTTGTTGTTTTTCTTGGAGCAGCTATATGGGCCCAGTGAGGCTTTGGATAGCTTAGGGTTTGGTTCCTCCCCGCAGACAAATAATAATATTTCTCTCGATAATCTCTTCCCTACTAGTCCATTTGAAGTATTCGTATTATAGCCCATATCAAGTTGAGTTTTTTGTTTTTATTTTAGAAGAAAACACTAACAAATAAACTTACATACGTAGCTACAAGGTAGACACCGAAGCAAATACTGCGGAGGTGGTATTTGGAATTAATTACTTAGGTTTACCCATTGGCAAACTCTACCTGATCTCCGTAGCTCATCAACGTCTAGCTCGGCATCCATTTCCCATTCCTTTGCTTTTTCACGTGATTATGTAAGATTTACAAACGAACACCACAAGCGAGCCATTAAGTCCATATCTACCATTGATCTAAACAGGATGTTTTGTTATAAATTTTGTAATTTCATGGAAGTCGATAGGAACCAAATTACTGTTTGCAAAGTGAATATTGTAATTATGAAAAAAACTCTTATACAATATATTGTATTTTATTTTATTCAATATGTAAATCTACTTTCATTCGATAAATTTTTTTTTTATCTCCTTTTACATTTAAAAGCAAGCGTTTTTTTTTTTTTTTTTTTGAATAGAAACTGCTAACACTTTCAAATAAAAGAAAACCAATTTAAACTTTTGAACGAGAAGCAGCAGTCTAAAACGCGCCGCCGCTGGGGAAGGCACGGAGGGGGCGGCCGGCTGGTAGAGACGGCAGCAGCAGTGGCATTCACAGTTATTCACTCCAAGTCTTTCACTCGGCTGGAGAATAATTACAGTTAACTGCCTATTCAAGTTTTAACGTGAATTAAAGTCAACTAAAGTCAAGAGCTATTAAGATACGACGCTGTAGGTCTTTACTTCCTACCCTTCCTCCCCCCCAACCAAACCATCCAACCAACCAAAACTGAAAACTTTAAAACCTTAGCTGCTCTGGCCTTGTATTCGAGTAACGAATGTATTTTCACAAATTTTTTTTTAGAAGTTGTTATGTTTTGTTCTTTTTATTATCTCTTATTAAAATTTATTATTAAATATAAACTTTTTTTATAAATAAAAAGATAAATAAATTAACTTGAAAAGTTTTTAGATTAAAATGGCACTTATTAAGATAAAATTCGATACACTATCCTCGTAATGCTTCTCGTTAACCATAATGTAATTATTACTTCTAATATTATCTAACTCACTTGTTAATAAAATAAAAAAAAAAATCTGGTGTGGAAACTCATATAAATTACTCTTATTCTAATTAATTAAAAAAAAAAGTATTTAAATTGCAATGTTTACTAATGTTTAAATGCGCTGGCTATAAAAAAAGATGATAGGGGTTTTGCGTATATATATATATATATATATATATATATCTCAGTGGACATTGTGGGCGCCCTTTGAATCAAGACCACGTAGTAGTTCAAATTTAAACTTAATTGAGGGGCCCCCCAAACCCCTCTAAAATAAAATTTTTTGGAAAAATGTTTTAAATAAAAGTGATAGGTATCTAGATAAAGAAATTCATTGCAGTCGTTTTCGAAGAAATTGCAAATAACTGAAAAAAAAAAACACATTCGGTAACATCGCACTTCGGGTTGATGAATTTTGTCTGGAACTTTCGCGTCAGATGCAGTAGGCTGGTATTGCCTCTATAGAATACTAAGTTTGAGCTTTCTTCGATTTCATGTTTTGTGAAATTTTGTTAAAACTTATACACACTCACATAGAACATTCGCTATAAGCTTTTTTTTCTTATTAGTGGATCTTAAAACATGTAATTTTCGGAAAATTCATCTTCTCAAGCGTTACTAATACAATCAATGTATTAATATAAAACGCAATATATAAAATAAAACACATTTGCTTTCGTTGTAATGAAGTTACCATTAAACAGATGGTGTTAGCCCAAATTAGTTTCTCATAAATGACGAAAATGGTTCAAAAATGTAGATTCTAAATTAATTATTTTGCTATGAATTGTAACCATACTTATTAAAGAGATTGAATTTTTGTATGCAACTTATAAAATGATTTATTGATACTAAATTAATGATAATTACATATCATGGTTTCTTAAAACAAAACAACAAATAAATAATAATGTAAATTATCTACAAATTATATGTGTCAAATGCTGCCTTGAAGTAAAAATGTTCAGAATGCCTTAATATGTTTTCCTTGCCTTAGCGATCTCTGACGGCTCTGCCAAATTCTCTCGATCTGCTTTGATTTCCAGCTGTTGATACGCAGTTCAGTTTATTTATTTTTTTTAGGTTCCTCAGGACCTCTTTTTTTTTTTGTTTCTGAGATTAATCATTCGAGGAAATCGTGAAAAACTGGAAAATAACCTACCTTCTTCAGTAGATTTCCGTGCAGGTTTCACGGAATCTCGAACAAAATGTTTAGGTCGAATCTCGTGGGGTGATATCAAATCGAAATACTAAGATAAAACTTTCTGTTATCTTTGTTTTTTTGTTTTTGAATACTCACACTGCTAAACAAGTTTTCTTAATAAAGACAACTCAAAACAAGTATATCCGATGAAAAAACAAAAAATCTATGTTGATTGCACAATATTTTCTCTTCAACATTGATTCAATTATTAGTATATATTAATTAAATATTGATTTGATTAAAAGGAATCAAAAACTAAGAGAGACAGAGTACAAAATTTAGAAAGAAATGAGATATATAAATATGAAATTTATATAAATAACAGGTTGGAAATAAATCAATCATTTATATGGTAATAATTTTAAATTAAAGATATAGTAAAGGTTCCAAATATTGAAACATTATAAAATAATAGACCTACCTTTCAAGGCTGACTATTATTGATCAGTGTGTCAAGACGGTGAAAAGTAGACAAATGATGATTAATAATGATAAATAGTTAATGTTAATAATAACGGATGGAATAGCAACATGATAAAAACTTTATAGATCAAGATCTATTATCTATCTACATAAATAGTGCCTATTAAAACTTTATTTGGTTATTATTATTCTGTTTCTGAGAACCCTGGGGAGCGGCTGTAAAGTTTAAGTTTTCTTCAGATAATCTGCAGATTGTGTACTTTTAAAATTTTTACTAGTAACTACAAAGTAGTTAACTTGCTGTTAGTTTTCCTGCTAAAAAAGCAAACTAACATCTATGTATTAACACAGAATTAAACAAAGCTGAAGAATGTTTGATCACATGAAGGCTAAAACTCAGGTTTGAGCCAGAAAATTTCTGGAACTGAATGCTTGTTTCGCCCTGTCAACATATGTCGAAACTAACTTTTTTTTACCGAAAAATGAAATGACTTTTCATTGTACAGTAAGACCCCGCTTAACGCGTAGAATGCGTTCCATCAAAGTAGAGCGTAATGCGAAACAGCGCTAAACGAGGCTATCTTAACATGTAAATAATGGGGTTAGGGGAAGATGGATAGAAAATTGGTTAGATATAAAATTTAATAATTATGTTTTTTTTAATAAAAATAAAACCAAACATTTATTTCTTACAAAAATAAAAACAATATAAACGAATATACTTATAAAAACAATAAAACTGTAAGTCAGTCAGATCATTCAGTCTATGTGTATATTTAGATTCTGTGTTTCCAATTTTCTGCCTTTTTGTCAAGAAGGCATCTAATGTAGTTTGCGTTTTCCTTTTGCGTTCTGTTAGAAGTTGTTGATAAGTGGATAAAGCATCTATAACACCCCGTCTTGCTTTTGAACTGCTGTCAAAATTTGGATCATTTTCAACAAATTGGTCCATAATTTCAGTTATAGTGGTCAAACTCCTTTTTACAAACGCCATCGAAAGTCCTTTTTGCTCTTCTTCCAAATCACTACTCTCAATAGTTTTGTTTTCTTCTTGCTCAGTTAATTCCTTGAGCTCATCATTAGAAAGACTAGCTGCTGTTTCTTGAACTATTTCTTCCACATTTACCTCATCTAAACCGGTTTGTTTCGCTAATTCCACTATTTCTTCCACTATCGACAGAGTGTCCAATGTCTTCGCTCTTACTTAAATCTGCCCAAATGTTCTTCCATACTCCTTACAAAGATCTTTCTGTTATCTCATTCCAAGAAAGGTTTATATTTGCTACAGCATTCATGATATTGTAGTTTTTCCAAAATTCTCTAGTTGCAGTTGCCGATGATAGTATTTTTTCTTTATTCTTAAGAATTGTCCTTGTTGTTGAAGTTGTCAAATTCAATGCAGCACTAATTTGAGATTGACGTTCGCCAGAATCTAATCTTCTAATCACTTGCTTTTAGTTTCCAGTGAAATGCTTTTTCTGGTTGCTTTCTTTTCTTGTTTTTCTGGGAATCCCCGGATTGTAATAAAAGAGCGCTAAACCGAAACAGCGCTAAACGAAACAGCGTTAAGCGAGGTCTTACTGTATATACTATTCCTAACACGGGTTGTTCGCAATATTCACCCCTATATACAGAATAAAAAATCTAGTGTGAAACACTCACAAGACTCTCTTATTCCTCTTAATACAATTATATATAAAATGGTACAATTTTCGTTAAACTCAAATTTAACGTATTTATCTTAACATAAATTTTGAGGGAGGGGAATACTTCCTTACCTACTAATCTTTGCAGGTAGAGAAGTGATTATATTATGCCTCGGTAAAGCGCACAAAAACATTAAACCAACTGCATGTAACCTTGGAAATTTAACGAAAAACCTCAAGGAACCTCAAAACATATATAACTGCTGAAAACTCAATTTCCAAAATTTGGTACGATTGCAATACTTCCTCTAATTAGGGAGTAAAAATGGCCAGATATTAGTGGTTGGGTCAAATGGAAAGGGTGCTAAATAGGATAACTTCCGAAGAGTCTATGTACAGGTGAGCCTGAGTGAATGAAAAATGATAGAAGATCCCGTTGGGACCACCTTGAAACTGGAAATCCAGACATGGATTGGCTAGCAACGACCAGCTTTAATATTTTTTGGTTTTTCCGTTACAGGTAAAATTTTGGATAGCAATTATATGGAAACCTAATATGTAAAATTTCGGTTAACCTATTCGCTTTAAGCGTGGGATTTTGTCAGTGCATTTAGTATATCTTAATGGAGCCAAATGGTTTGAGGGTGTATTTTTACTCACATAGGGTGAAACTTCCCTATGTTTCTAGAGACGGATATTCTGTCGCAGAACCTCATTCAAGTCCAACCAGCGCGTCCTCGTCGCGGCTCTGGAAACATCTGCGCTCCACTTTTGTGGAAGCGTGGATGCCCAAGCTGGTGGGCGAACGCAGAGGGTACCCTTCGGGCTATTCGGGAACTAAGCACTCCCACGTACCTCAGCTACAATTACAGACTAACAAGTGCAGCGGTGCCCCGTCAGGAGTGTGAGTTCGTATAACTTTTCTGCCCTCTGTTTGGGTCGCCATAATTTATGTGTCGCCTGAATCGCTTGCAGCGAATTCTTTTCTGCGGAGCCTCTGTGGGGGTTCATGCTGCATCACTTACACCTAAACGCCTTAACATCGTACACTTACACTATTACACTCCTACACACGCCAGTGGCACGTGCTGATGCCACCCACATGTTTGCCGTGTGTGGATACCTGTGTCGTGGGGAAGGGAAGTCCTGGTGGTTGAGGACGCAAGTTCTCGCTGGAGGCAAGTTCCCTCGGCGTGCCTTGCAGTCCAACACACCACTTTGGTTCCTGACTCCACTAAACAGGCGGCCAGAGCCTAACCCAGCTCTGGTCAATCGGCTAGCGTAAAGAACGCATGGGTGAGCTCCCGGGTATTGTGGGCCATGGCTCACAATCCCTGGGCGCTATATCTCTAGGGTAGCTCTGGCGCTTCTTCAAAGCGTCCCAAATTGTGAGGCTCTGTGGAGGGTGGAGAGCTCTGGAGATGAATTTTTAATTTTACTTATTATATGTTTTTAATTTTAAATTCGTCAGCCGGGGGCCCCTTAGAGGAGGGGCCACCGGAGGTGGGGGTAATTCCTCTGTATATCCAGAGTCGGGTGACCCAGGGCCTGGATGCACTAATGGGTGGGAATCTGGAAAAATATCCAGAGGCAGGGAAGGCTTGCTTCTGGAGGAGAACGTGTCAGGAGAGCCGCGGAGGATTTGTCCTCCTGCGGCAATTTCTGAAACGTGGTCAAAGGAAAAAGGAGAGATATATAAGGCAGGTATTTTATTTTTATTTATTTATTTACATTTATTTGTTTTTTATTTATTTATTTATATTTATTTATTTGTCTGTTTATTTATTTATTTATTTATTTATTTTTGTTCCTGCCTGCTATCAAGTTATGTCAGAAGTTCCATTTCTTACATTAGTTGACTTATCACTATGATTGACAGGGTAGAAATGGTTCAGGTTAACTTGCAGCATAGCAAAGATGCCACGGCTAATTTGTGCCGCTCTATTGCTGGGTTGCATACATATTTTACACTTATCCAAGCTTATAAGCAATGCTTATTAAGGAAGGATTGGTTCGAGGTTTGAATGTGGTCAATGGCAGGCTGTTTGCGGATGGCGGGGACACTCCTAGAGCATGTATTTGCGTTAGTAGAGATGTCAGCGCCGTTCTACTCAGACAGTTTTGCTCTAGGGATCTGGTGGCGGTGAGGGTTGCTCTGGGGATTGGTGGCCGATGTCTTGATATGGTGGTGGCCTCGGCCTATTTCTCCTATGATCATCCCTCTCCTCTTCTGCAGGAATTAGTAGATTTGGTACGGTTTACGGAGTCCAGCAACATACCTATAATTATAGGTTGTGATGCAAATGCACATCATGTTGTCTGGGGCAGCAGCAACATCAATACTAGGGGTCGTGCGGTCATGGACTTCTTGATGGGTACTGAGCTGGATCTTGTAAATATTCTGAACCCACTTTTGTAACTAGGATTAGAGGACAAGTTATTGACATTACTCTTGCTTCTAGGAATATTAGTAAACTGATTAGAGATTGGAGGGTAAGTTCGGAAGCTTCTATTTCTGATCACAGGATTATTAGGTTTAGTCTGGGGATTGATCCAATCACCATGGCTACCTATAGGAACCCCAGAAGAGCGGATTGGAATTTTTATTCTAGACTTCTAGGAGGTAGAATGATTTTCCAGTCCAAGTGCTCTTGGTGATATTACTGAATTGGAAAGAGAGGCTGGTATTCTACATGAACACATTCTACAAGTCTTCATTCGAACAGGCCTGTCCTCCCAAGTTGGTTAGTTGTAGTAGGAACCCCTGGTGGTCATCTTCGTTAGAAAAGCTAAGAAGACAAGTTAGGGGTTCTTACAGGAAGGCTGTTCTAACCGATTTTTCGGAATCATGGGATAGTTACAATAGTCTTAAAAAAGCATATAAATATGCTTTAAGGAAAGCTAAGAGAAACTCTGGGTGATCGTTTTGCGAGGGTCTAAATTCGACTCAAGAGACTTCTAGGCTGAAACGGATTCTTGGTAAGGATAAGGATTGTCAGTTGGGTACTTTAAGATATCCTGACGGTTCCTTTACAGAAGGTGAAATGGAGACATTACAGCTCTTGCATAATAACCATTTCCCGGATAACATAAACATAAACAGCACTGCTTCGCCTGCGGTTAGTGACCTACCTAGAACCTAGTAACCTGGCTACCATGGACGAGATAGTTACTATGGATAGAGTGGTTTGGGCAGTGCAAAGTTTCTCACCATTTAAGTCCCCTGGTCCAGATGGAGTTTATCCCTATGAGCTACAAAATTGTGGAGATGTACTGATGAAGGTGTTGATAAGGATTTTAAAGATTGTTTAATGTTTGGTTATGTGCCACATTTTGGAGAGAAGTTAGGGTGGTCTTTATTCCTAAACCAGGAAAAGTGGCTACTCTGACCCTAGGGCATTTAGACCTTTAAGTCTTATGTCTTTCCTTCTAAAAACTTTGGAAAGGTCGGTGGATAGGTATATTACTGAGGTCCTTTGAAGGATCACCCACTCCATCCAAACCAACATGCTTATACAGTAGGAAAATCGACCGAGACTGCTTTGCATTGTCTGGTCGGTAGGATAGAATCTGCTCTAGAGACAAAGGAATATGCTTTAGGATGCTTCTTTGATGTTGAAGGGGCATTTGACAGAGTATCGTTTGATGCTCTTGGAGATTTCCTAGGTCGAAAAGGTATACAACCAGTTTTAATTAACTGAATAGGTATTTATTTAAGGAGTAGAGTTATACAGGCTTCTATAGGTATGCACACTGTGGTTGTGGGAGCGGGAAGAGGGTGTCCTCAAGGTGGTTGTCTCTCACCAAAGCTATGGTGTGCTGTTATAGATTAACTGTTAACCAGGATGAATTCATCGGGATTCTATGTACAGACATATGCCGCTGATGGTGTTATTTTATTGATGGGGCGCTGTCTGACTACTATCTCAGACTTAATACAAAGTGCCCTCAACATGATATAAGATTGGACTCAAGATAAGGGTCTTTCAACTATTCCCAGTAAGACTCAGGTGATTTTATTTACTAATAGGAGGAAGATCGTAAGATTAAAACCGCATAGGTTATTAGGAACTTCTGTTCAGATTTGCAAATCGGTGAAGTTTCTTGGGGTGGTTCTTGACAGTAAATTAAATTGGTCGGAACATGTTAAGGCACAGGATCAAAAGTCAATTATTTCCTTTTGTCGTTGTCGAAGAATCGTAGGTAAAAATTGGGGGATTACTCCCAAGATGATGTTTTGAATTTATGGTATGGTTATTAAACCTATGTTGTTGTATGCGGCTGTGGTTTGGTGGCGTCGCATTGAGATGAGATCCGCTAGACTGTTGCTTATATTCAACGCCTGGTTTGTCTGGCGGTGACCGGTGCGATGCAGACCACGCCTACAGCTGCAATGGAGACTTTTTTAGGGATTCCACTGCTCTTTGTAGAGGTGAAAACTATGGCAATGAAAGCCTGTTATAGAATTAACAGGCAGTTTTTGGCAGGGTAAGCGGTATGGTCACTCTACCATTCATCGCGAGATGCTTTTGAAGGTTCCTGTTACAGGTTTTCCCTCTGATAGAATGTTGAAGACTTTTGTTTTCGAGCATTCTTACAGTGTCAGGTTACCCTCTATGGAAGATTGGTCAAGATTGGGTCCGTCTGGCATGATACCTGATAATTACTTCCAGTGTTATACGGACGGTTCCAGAATGGATGGTAGGTCTGGAGCTGCGGTCTATTTTGAAACCGGAGATCATTTGACAGTATCTCTTGGTGAATGGACCACGGCCTTACAGACTGAGGTTTATGCTATTCTTTGTTGTGTTTTGGATAAGAGGGTACGTAACTCTAACTTAAAAGGTGTTTGTATCTGCTCGGACAGCCAGGATGTGCTGAAGGCGCTGAGTTCTTGTGTCTTCACTTTCAGGTTGGTGTTAGAATGTTCTAAAGACTGGAAGAGCTTTCTTCTCTGAAGGACGTGCTTCTAGTCTAGGTGCCAGGTCACATGGGAATTTTTGGGAATGAGGAGGTGGATAGGTTTGCCAAATTAGGCACCTCTCTTCCTTTCATTGGTCCCGAGCCTGCTGTTGGCGTGTCTACTGGCACATGTCTGTTAGGCTTCCAGACATGGACAGCTTCACAACATTCATCCTTATGGATGTGCTCAGTTGGTTTTCGGCAGTCCAATCGGGGGTCCGGACAAGGCCATTATTGAGACGTTGCTGAGTTTTTCATAGAGCGCTCTCAGGCACCTGGTTGGATCTCTTACTGTACATTGTGGTTTAAGGAGACATCTCTACATAATGGGGCTCATGCCCGATCCATTTTGTAGAGTCTGTGAGACAGAGGAGGAAACACCCATCCATCTTATGACTGATTGCTTGGCTTGTTGTTGTTTTTCTTGGGGTAGCTATATGAGCCTGTGAGGCTTTGGATAGCGTAGGGTTTCCCTCCCCACAGACAAATAATAATAATAGTATATCTTAATATTATATAGGTGTTATAATCCCGGTTTCCGGCAAGTCAAGATCTGTCTGGGAAATTATAACCAATGGAGATTGGAGGCCTACATCGGCCTGAGTTAGAACAAACTCCGCATTCTCATGGGTTTCCTCACGGGCCATTGTCGACTCAGAGAGCATATTCTGTAAGGAGGGAAATTCTGTGGGGAGTTGGAGGAAACTCCATTACATCTCCTAACGGACTGCGAGGCTGCTATTCAGAGAAGATTTAAGAACCTGGGTAGTTATCAGGTGGAGGAGCGGGATATACCCTCCCTAGACCCCGTAGGGTTATTAGGATTCCTTAGGGATCTTAACCTGATGGAGATTCTGTAGAAAGGAGGTTCATCGGGGACATCTGCTTGGGTGCTATGGATAGCCTGCGTCACCCAGGGGGCTTAGCACAGTAAATCTTAAGGGCGCAGTGAAAAAAAAAAAGAAAAAAAGAAGGTGTTATAATGGTATTTACATTGAAGTAGCATTTAAGAGAAAAACATGACCTTCCATAAAATCTATTTTTCTGGAAGATTAGTGTTTAAAATTATGATAAGCTTTCATTTGTTTAAATTAGTATACGAGGTTTAAAGAAAATGATAGAGCCATTTAAAAAACAAATCATTCAAAATTAATAAACCAAAGTAAGTAAAAAACAATGGTGTAGAAGTAGCACTTCCGTTTGAGGATTTTGAACTGAAACTTTCGTGTCGATGATAATTTTTTTTTTTTAATTTAATTTAATTTATTTTTTGCATCTGTATAATATAATCATTGGCAAATGTGTGTGTACAAGATATAAAAATTGTGATACTGAGCCAATTGAGAATCAGCGCCACAACTAGGATAGCGTGATGGAAGAAACCAATCAGCGCTGGAACTTCCTAGGACTTACTGGCAGGTTAGGAGAGAAGGAGATCACTTGGCCAACGACGCTTTAATCGCCGTGAAATATTTTCAGGGTGGGAAGTTGTGGATAATGATTGGGCGACAGGATTTGGGTGGACCTCTAGGTTTTTGTGGAATTTCCGGAAGAGGATGTGGATAAGATCACTGACGAATGGAATGTTAAGGTCATGATGGTAGGGTTCGATTAGTAACGTAATAGGATGGATTAACTATTCGACGAAGGATTTTGAATTGGAAAGATTGTATGGGTTGTATGGTGGAGGGTTTTGCGGAGCCCCACAATTCTGCTCATATGTCCATATTGGTGAAGAATGAGTTTTTTATGTATTGTCATGGTGGATTTAGTCTCCTAAGTAGTCCGTAGTCTGTTTAGTACTTTTCTTTTAAGTTTTGTGTGTGGGTTCCATGTTAGACGACTGTCTAAGTAGAGACCTAAGTAACGTAATTCGGTGGAGTGGGTATGTCTGAACTGTTAATAGCTAGTGGTTGGCAGGTCCGTGAATTTAAACTAGACACACTTGGTGGGGTTAAGCTTTATTCTCCATTTTTTACACCAAGTTTCAATGAGCTCAAGTTGCTCTTGTATAATGGTAGAGACCTGAATAGGATCAGAGTGAGAACATAAAATTGCGGTGTCATCAGTATAGGTCGTTATTAAGGTTTGGGGATGATAGGAATATCAGCAGTGTAGATCGTATATAAGATTGGTCCCAGTATACTCATCTGGGGCACGCCTGCACAGATCGCATGCAGATCAGACACTCTAACGACGCACCTCACCCTGAACCATCGGTCAGTTAAATAGGATTGCAGGAGCAGATAAAATGGACTCGATGATACCTAACAGAATTAAAAATTTACAGTTACTGTAATTTTTTGGGTTTTGAGATATAAGTTTACATTCACAAACACACATGCACATAACACCATTTCCATTTTCTCTTATAGTATAGTAACTACGTACTGCCCAGTAAGTTCTGCGATCGTGCCAAATTTTCGAAATTGAGTTATCACAGGAAATACATATTTCGAGGTTTTTTATGCATTTTTAACGACGATCTGTGGTTATGTTGTGCATGTTCACGTGTGGTGTTTGTGTGTGTGTGAGTGTGTGTATGAACAAAATATTTCAAAAATGCAAAATCGTCAAAACGAAAATTTTGGATTCAGGGAGCTACAAAATGTGTATTTCTGGTGAAAACTCAATATCGTAAATTCTACACGATTACAATTATTGTCCTTCTTACTTATGAATAAGAGAAAGTAAAAACACATTATACTGCATCGCCGGGAAATCAGATTCATATTCAGTAAAGTGTAAATTTTTGGATTATTAACTATTTCCTGTTTGTATAAATAATGCAAATAAAATATAAGATTTACGATGAGGTAAATAAAAAAAAGAATTGTCTCAATAGATTTATACATACGGCTTTTGTTTGTGCAAAATTTATATATATATTCGCACTCAGCCATACAACTCTTGCGGCTTCCCAAATGTTTTTTTTTTTTGTACATATTTGTAACATTTGCCAAGGAGAGCGTAACAAGTAGATATTCTCTTTTCTTTTTATTATTACTTTTGGTTTTTTGTTTGTTTGTTTTTTCGTTGGAGATATCTCTTCATTCCTCTTCGTGCCTTTTTAGTTGAATGGGTATAGTAGGGAAGAGGAAAACTGTTCAGAGACTCGTACACAGCAAAAAGGAAACTACTAAAAGGGTGGAGATCCTAGGAGAAGGATGTTAGGGTTACGTGTATGTCTCCGTGAGCCGGGAGAGAAAGGAGAAATGGCGGGAGAGAATGAGTGTGAGAGAGGGAGAGATATATACAGCCATTGAGAGATAGTGGCCGTTCTGGCTGGAGTCCAGAGTGAGTGAGTCGGTCGTAGTGGCGAGTTGGTATGGTGTAACTAAACCCCACCCCCCGCTTTCTGTGGGAGGAGTAAAAAGAGGAGCTGCTATACACCGCATTGCGTATACAACCCTATAGTAGCAAACAAGAGGACCCCTATAGCATACGAAAAGGGTCTTTTTTCTATATAGTTATATATATATATAAAATGGATCTTTCCTCGTATTCTACACAAAACACAAAAACGCTTCTCATTAACTGCTATCAACACACTAATCACTTAAACTGCGTACTTGTACGCAAAGACGTTGACATAAACATTTACATTATCAGGATAAATAACAAAAAATAAATGTGTTGATATTCTTGAAAATTATGCAAAAAAAAAAATCTAGGTAAATAATTACCTAATGCAAAACATTTGCTCCAGTTTCTTTTGGCAGCAGGCGCAGGGGCGGCATCTCAAATCGTATATTTCCGGTGAAAAAAAAAAACACGTTATCAAAAATTTCGCCACTATCCACATACTTCTTCTTAACAGCATTAAGAGAAAGTAAAAAACCATTAAACTGGTTAAAATTCTGCTGTAGAAATTTTATGAAATGAAATTCACGATCAAGTGTACAATTATTTAAAAAAAGCATCAGTATATTTTTATTACGATTTCATTTTGTTTTTTTTAAATCGATGCTAATTTTTATTCTAAGTATCATTAAAGGAATATAAAGATCAAAGAGTGAAGCTTATTTATATCGCATTAGAAACTCATTATCCTATAAAATAGAAAAAAAAACGAAGGAAGCAAACGTTCTTCTTTCCGCTACCCCATTATATATATATCAATATTTACGAAAAAGGCGGTCTACTAGCAATCATTAATATTTCACCTTCTTAGAGAATTCACTACAAGTTATAATATTGATTTATAATGGTAACAACTATTTAATATTATATTAAGTAACATTGTTATAATAATAATAATAATTATTATTATCGAATATCTTATAAACCACAAGATAAGTTGCACCACAATGGCGGTTGACAAAGTCTTTATAATGTTGCATAATTTACAAATGTATTCTTTCTTGTTTGTTTTTTTGTCTAAGATAATGGAACAATGAAATTTACAACAGAATTTCTCGACTGAAATAACTTAAAAACTTTAAATATTAAAAATGAACTAATTAATGGACAATATTTTATATCAAACAGATTCATAATAAATTGTTATAGCTTCAATGTCAATTATTAGGTTTTTTTGCTTCATACATTACTATTTTAAATGGATTGCTAATTAGACAAAAGAAATATGTATGGCGACAAGGATATATTATTATAATTATTATTATTATTAGATGCAGTGATAGAATTCCAAATTTGAAGGAATTAGGTTAACCGGAAGTGCTCTTTACAGAATAGATTTTTCTTATTTTTTTTTTTTTTGAGTTTTCTCGAAATCGGCTACAACGATTTTTTTTTTCTAACTAGAAATGCTCACTGCAGACGTAAAAAGGGATCACTTTTATTTGAAACAGTTTTTCCAAAAAAAAAGAAAAGTTAATTTAGAAAGGTTTGTTAGGCTTTTTAGTTACGTTTATACATTTAAACTGACATGGTCTTGAGACAGAGGGCGCCCAAAATGGCCACTCAGGTACATACGAGGTGTGTAAATTAAGTAATCAGACTGATTTTTTATCTTTTTTTTATTCAAATAAAATTACAATTTAACATTGTCCCCTTCAAAGTAACTACCTTGGGAAGCCACACAACGCTGAAGACGATTCTTCCATTCGTCATAGCAGTGCTGGAACTCGGATACTGGAATAGACTTCAGTTGGTCGGTTACGGCTGTTTGAATATTCTCCAATGTTCCAAAATGACGTCCCTTGAGGTGATTTTTCAATTTGGGGAACAAAAAAAAGTCACATGGACTCAAGTCGGGTGAATAAGGAGGCTGAGGAGCCACAGGAATGTTATTACTGGCCAAATACTCATTAATAGAAATCGCGGTGTGACACGGAGCATTGTCGTGATGCAACACCCACGCATGACTCTTTTTCGAAGTCTCTCAAGAACTTCTCGGTAAAAATGTTGGTTTAGCATTTGACATTGAGGCACAAATTCTTTGTGAACGATTCCTTGGCTATCAAAAAAGCAAATCAGCATGCATTTGATTTTTGACTTGCTCATTCTTGCTTTTTTTGGCCTTGGAGAGGTTGAAGTGTGCCACTGCATGCTCTGACGCTTAGTTTCTGGGTCATACTCAAACACCCAAGACTCGTCTCCTGTAATAACACGTTCCAAAAAATTGGGATCGTTTTCAATTGCTCCCAAAAAGTCAAGGCTCCTTTCCTTTCTGATGTCTTTTTGCTCTTGTGAAAGATTTTTCGGAACCATTTTTGCACAAATTTTTCTCATCCCCAATTCATTAGTCAAAATTTGATGAACGGTTGTGTGAGTCAAATTCAACTCTTCGCCGATCATTCGGACTGTCAAACGACGATCTGAACGCACGAGATCGCGGATTCTGCCAACATTTTCGTCGGTTCTTGAAGATGAAGGCCTTCCGCTGCGAGGCTCATCTTCAATTGATTCCCTTCCTTCTGCAAACGACTTAAACCACCTAAAAACCTGTGCTCTCGACAAAACATTGTCTCCATAGGCCTGGCACAGTTTTTCAAACGTTTCCGTTGCACTGTGCCCAAGTCTGAAGCAAAACCTGATAGCACAACGTTGCTCGTAATTGATGTCACTCATTTTTAAAACGCACTGAAAACACCTTGCTCACAAAAAAAGTCACTAAGGACAGTGCAACAAATCTAGAGCATTTTCAAATTTGCACTGGACGTGTATCAGATGTTTACTTGCCCTACGACGCATGCGCCGCGTCTCCAGTGTTGCCAGATCGAACACTAGAAAATCAGTCTCATTACTTAATTTCCACACCTCGTATGTATATATACCCCTATCACCTTGTATTATGGCCAGTCCGACTAAACGTTTGTGAATATTGCAATTTTTAAGAATTTTTTTTTTTTAGTTAAATTTTATTAATTTGAGCCATGAGAGTGTTAACACACCAGATTTTTTTTCTTTTATAACACTATATTTTCCATTGAATTTGTAGGTATTGTTTTAATTTCAGTTTCCATGGTTTTAAATTACTTAATACTTTTTATAATTAAGTAAATACCTGTTGTCTATTATGTTATTTTTTTTTTTTTTGTTAAATGAAACTAATCTTTTCTGTTTCGTTTTTCCATTATCAAAGAGCTTAAGTTTTGAAACAAGTTATTGAAACCATTCCGCATGCAGCATAACTAGAGTTGAAACTAATCCACTTATCACTAGTTTTATGTAATTACTACTAGAACTTATGTTTAATGATTTGATAAGATATTATTGATTTCATATAATGCAGAATGTATCCCTCGTGTTATACGGGGAGTGTACTTTACATATATACACAGATCATCCGCCAAAAACTTTTCTTTCGTATTTAGGAGAATTCAAAGCATGTATTTCAGATTTATATTTATATTTCATTTTAACGCAACAGTGTGAGAGATTGTAAAAAAGAACAGAAGAAGATCAACTAATGAAGAAGATTAAAAAAAAAGTAACTTTTTTGATCTAAGAGTGTAAACTTCTAGGGAGCTCGCTAGATAGTTCTCTAGTAAAGAGATATCGAACGGCTGGCCCGACGAAGATGTACCCTCGCGTGTCACTAGCTAATAAACTATAACTTGGCTTCGTCTTTTTCTACTTCTCCTTTTATCTCTTACACTATATAACTAAGGGGGTCGTCTACTCTCTCTTTTAGCCATGATATTTACATGTACTAGTCGATGTCTTCTTACTACAGGTTTAAACTTGGATAGGTATAGGTTATATATAGTCACTATCTTTATGGGAAGTCGTACGGGAGGGAGAGTGGCAGGCGGGTGTGTGTGTGTGTGTGTGTGTGTGTGGAGTGGCTGGCGGTGAAATGGGAAGAACTAAAGTCTCTTTGAACTTTAAATATAACCAACAAGAACCAATAACAAGAAAACGGAAACAATGGGGTAAAACATGTATGCTTAAAATGGTCTATATACATAGCAATCAAACAATACATATTATATCTAACCTAACTTTAACTAAGCTTACTGTTGTGGGCTGGTGCACGGATCTAGCGACATTTATTGCAGGTTTGCGTGCAGTGCTATATTGTAACAGGTTATTTATCTGAAGATGTATCTTTACCAGCGACATTTTACTACCCTTCAAACCAAACTTCTTTCTTTGTTTTACAAACGTAATAGTAAAATTTCCAATCGACTAATATTCTTCTGTCTTTCTCTCTCACTTTCTCTCGCTTTTCTTCTCTTCCGTTTTTGTAGAAGAATAAAATATTGATAGATTTTTGAATAATCTGAATAAAGTGGAAGAATACAAATTAAATGAAAATGCGAAGAAAAATTTATAAATAGAAAACCTTTTTTTCAACATTTCCTTTGTTTCAATTTTCAGGTTTGTCAACTGTTTCATAATATCGAATTTTTTCTAAGTTGACATTATACAGTTTATATGTATAGTAGTGATTCTCTTTGGGATTATTCTTGGCCTTCTTTGTCTAGAGACATATATATTTCTTTTTTTTTTTTATTAATTTTTGCTTAATTATGATAGAGTTTTTTTTGATTTTATCACCTTTTATCGTGATATATTTTTTTTTTATCTTTTATATTCTAAGTGGAGAAGTGAAAAATATTTATGAAGGAGATTTGAGATATATGAACGTGAAGAAAGAATACTGCTAAGGATGGCAAGAAAACTGGCAAAAAATAGAATAACTTTCTGGTGTCACTCTCTTACGTCTTTCTCTTACTCCATTAAAACAGTTTTACCATAGTCAAATTTTCTAAAAATTCCGAATTTTCACAAACTGTTTAGTTCCTATATCTCTCAGGAGGTAATATATTATTGTAATGAATGGAGAAGTAATTTCTTTGACTTTTCATAAATGATGTTATGAATAAGTTTAGTGAGTATTGGTCCAATTATGCACAATTACGACAAAGTTTCTTGTCTTTTTCAAAGTTTTAATATAATATATATAATAGTATAATAATAATAATAATAATAATAATAATAATAATAATAATAATAGTTTTAAAATTTGTAGATAAAATTGTATGGAACATAAAAAATATAACAACCCAAAAATATAAAAATAAAACTTACTTGTTGCTTGGGTTAAATCATTTACAATACTGAGTTACATTTTCTGGAGAAAAGTCAAAGCCATGCTCTGGTTTCCAGCCAACAAATCAACCTCTATGAAATATGTGCTGCGCCGATTTAGACAATTAGGCTTGCTCTGCTGCCAATGGCAAACACCACTTACAGAATTGGTCTGTCGCCAAAAAATTAAACGGGTTACAAAGGGTTTGCATTATTCCAGAAAACGTTACATTACAGGACGGAAGTTAATGTGTGCAGTTATCGCCTAAACTTAAAGTCGAATCGTATAAAACAGGAACAAAAATCGAAAAGTGAGGCAAATTCTCCAGGAAAGATAGTTTTATGAATGGAGTGTGCAATTTCCAAAATAACACGAAGAGCAACAAATTTATCTATGATAAAGAAATTATCTTGGGTTCAGAATAGACTAATGTAATAAAACTCACATAAATTACGCACCACTTCGAGGAGTTCCTGGGATTATCGACCAATCTTCAGGAAATGTTTGTCCCTTCTATGTCAGATGCGACAAAGAGCCCGACCAAACACCAGCCCATATGGTTGGTTCGCGTCCGTATAACATTAGTTTGCTCTTCTTGATCACTAGCCGTCAACATAGGATGAAAAAGGAACTAATGGATCTTCTAAAACAAAACAGCTTCGAATGCTGTTGAGTAAGTGAATGTATGTGGTGGACATAGAGGTGCACATCTATAAACGCTGACAAGATTGCTTTTTAGAACGATGGCAAGTAGCGCTGGATCATTGATCTTACAATCAGTGACCATATGTTTAGAGAAGAAATCTATCAGGATACGTGTATGCAAGAAAGAAATTTAGAGAGTAGTTTGGTGAGTGTTGAGAGGCAATTTATACTGCAGGGTTTGTGGTTCAGTACGAGAGGAACCATATAGGAATCAACATGGAACTTCCTGAAAAGAATGGAGGTCGATCCTAAGACTGACACTCTTCTGGTGGAATTTATCATAGTTATTTCTAAATTAATTATCACATTTGCGGTCAATAATATACATAGCTCATATTATATCTTTATTATGCTTTATTCGGGCTGCCAAATGTAAACTCCTTGTGTGTATGTGTTTTTTTATTTATAACACCTACTGGCTTATCCTAAGTATATATAAATAATTATTAACTTATGCATGTATTAGACGTTGCATTTAATCAGAGTTTGCAGTTATTTTGTTTTATCGATATGTCCCTGTAGATTGATCAGAACGCTGCATTGCTAATATCTCAACATATCTGGGCAGCCTCACTTTTATGCAATCTCTTTTAAATATAGTGAATCTCTCTCTCTCTCTCTCTCTCTCTCTCTCTCTCTCTCTCTCTCTATCTTATTGCCTTGAAATGTCAGGAAACTCAGTCAAGACGTTGGCATAATTGAATATTTTTCGAGAAACTCTGCTTAATCTATTTCCATCCCGTACTTAGGGATTCTCAAAACATATATTTTTAGTGACACAGATTTCGAAAATTAAATTTGGCGCAAACGCAAGAAGTCTTTCTTTCAAGCGCCAACTGAAATGGCTGCAGATCAGATCTTAACGTCATTGACTCCCCAGATTGTTAAGTTTAAATAAAATCGTAGAGTTATTTTCAAGAAAATCGTAAAAACTAAAGAAAAAAGTTTAGTCTGACGTCACTCTACCGGTTAACTGATTTTCTTGGAATTCGGAATTTTAATATCGCATTTAATATGTACCTTAAACATTATACAAATGGTGCAACGTATGTTGAAGGTCGTTAACTTGCAGCTCAAAAACAAAAAGAAAAACAAGCAAAAATTCTATCTGACTGGAAAATGTCGGCTTTCATTTGTATAGATAGTACGTTCAGCTTCGAAAATTTTTGCTTGAAAAAATCTGAAAAATCGGAAAACTGAAAAAAAAAAGAAAAGAAAAACATATCAATGTTCCCATACAACCTCATAAAAAACTAAAAAAAATTTTTATTCTTCCAATATATGCGTAATATATAATTAAACGCTATGTAGTGTAAAATGTTTAATTGATTTTTTTTGTGGACTTAAATATTTATGATATATAAAGTCAAACAAATAAACAAACTATTGAAAAAGTTAACACGTTTAGTAAAACTGTTATAATATTTTGGACGACTATTAAATAGTAATTATAAATATAATGGTTTCCAAATAAAAAACGAAACTAAAGTATAAATAATAATTATAAATATGTTTCAGTCGTTTTATTTTCTAACGCTTTCGATAAATAATTTATTCCTTTCTTTCGTATGGTTTATTTACTGTTAGTTTACTTGTTATTAGTTTAATATATTAATGGTAGAATGAAAACTAGTAAAAATGAATAATAATAAAAATAATGAATCAATAGGTTGAATGCATTAAAAATCTGATGCAACATATTCACACAACTTTCTCTTTCCCCCAGTTTTCAAAATTATGATTCATAAATTTTATAGTTAGTATACGAAATTTTATGAAATTCATCGGTGTTTTTATGAAAAAAAAAACAAACGCAAAAATTGAAAACACTGTTCAGTGAAAACACACTTCCGGTTTACTAGTTTTTTTGAAACACGGAATTTTGGCAATCTATTTATTTATACTTAATTTTGTTTGCATGATAGATTTGTATATAGTGTTACGGTAGCACTTTAGAGAAAAACATAACTCCACTACTTCCCTAAAAACCTTCTTAAGTGATTTTGCCAGAAGAAATGTTACAAATAAAAGTTGTAGTTTTTATATGTGTAGTTCACACTCCAAGTTAAAAGAAAGTAGTTGGAATCGTTTTAATGAAAATAGCAGAAAACTGAAAAATACTTCCTTGTTAAAACGCACTTCCGGGCAACCAATTTTTTCAAACTCGGAATTTCAAAAACATATTCAATTCTAATTAATATTATTTACATGATAGAATTGTGTAATAAACTGAAATAGCACTTTAGAGGAAACCGTAACCCCACCTTTCCCTCAAAAGTACACTTAAATAAATTTTTCTCGTGATTTTTTTCACATAAAAGTTGTAGCTCTTTGTATGTGTAGTTAATATATCAAGTTTAAAGAAAATCGTTAGGGCCATTTTCGAGAAAATCGCAAAAAAGTGAAAAACCGTCAGTAAAGTGGTACACTTTCGGATGAGGAATTTTGACAGATAACCCATGGTGATACCTAAACGGAATATCAAGTTTGAACTTACTATGATTTTTCGTTTTTGAGTTATGCTATTCACATACATATACACACTCACACACAGACCATTTGCTAAAAACCACTTTTAGCAAAGTGGATATTTCCGGGTAAAACTCGAAATTGGAAAATTGACACGATTACAATACTTCCTCTTATTAGGAGTAAGAAAAAGTAAAAAAAATGACGTACTTCCGGTAAACTGATTTTCTTCTAACCCGGAATTTCGGCCATACATTACATTTTAATTAATATTAAGTAGATGATAGAATCGTATTGAAATGGCATTTTACAAGAAAGCCTAGCAACACTATTCACCAATGAATTTTCCATTCCTTAAATGAATTTTCCCGGAAAAACGTTATAAAATAAAAGTTATTGCTTTTTATAGATAGATAGATAGATGGTTGATGATGTTTATTGAAATTAAATCAGACAAAAATTCTTTTAAAACTAAACAAAACAATCCAATAGATGAAAGCAATGGTATATAATACCGTCTGCCGAGTTTGCCTTTCTAATAATATCTATATAAATAAACAAAAAATAGTAATTTCTTAATACTAAACAAATATTTAAAAAAAAAAAATAGTTACAATAAGAAGGATTACAAATAATGCGAATATATTACAAACAAAACATTAATTACATTCATTCTAAACTAAAGAATAATAAACATAACTTTATAGGATATATTACCTATACCTAAAAATTAACAAAAACAAAATAATCTCTTTTAATTAATTAAAATTGAATTTTTTAATAATTCATCTCTGTAACGCATGCAAGGCTATTTATATAATGTAACCCAATCTTTGCCATTTAAAAAATCCAAACATTCTTGTGTATGTTGTGGTGGTTGGTTCCGCAGAGCTGGAGAGCATCAGAGACATTTTCCGTGATAGCCTGCTTCATTTAGTGGTCATCGACCGGTTTCGGGAGCATCGATTGTTTCCTGTTTGTTTCTAAAAGTTTAACTATATCACACATCTGGGGGTTTGCAAACACTCAATATTTTCAAAGTCCAAAGTTTTGTTAAACACAGTTGCTAATCTTATCCATTCCCTATATATACCACAGTACCACAATATAAATATCTAGGGATTATTATAAACTCTCGGGGAACAGTATCCTACCAGAATGTGAAAACTAAGTTTGCTCTGTGCAAGTCTGTGTTGTCACACTGTCTGAAAAACGCATCCTGAAGATGGGCGAACGCCAGAAACCGGTCGATGACCACAAAATGAAGCAGGCTACCACGGAAAATGTCTCTGATTCTTGTGTATCTAAGAATGATCTACTTAGAAACCGTCTTCGAAACTCTGACAACACTGGGCAACGTCCTAAGAAATGGAAAACGTCTTCTATTTCCTTTCGGTTACACAGAGAGCATTCATAAATTCTAGATTCAACCCAGGGTTGATAATTTAAATTTAGTAAACCCCCTGTTGTTTTAAAAAATGTTGAAACAATATTTATTGAATAGTTTTCTAGATACGAGGGTATATTATTAAAATTCAATTTACTGTATATTGCATGATAGTTACAATTTAGCGCTCTATTTATAAAAATTTGTTTCCTGTTTGTTTCTAAAAGTTTAACTATATCATACATCTGGGTTTGCAAACACTCAATATTTTCAAAATCCAAAGTTTTGTTAAACACAGTTGCTAATCTTATCCATTCCCTATATATATCACAGTACCACAATATAAATATCTAGGGATTATTATAAACTCTCGGGGAACAGTATCCTACCATTTAAAACAAAAATAACTTCCGCAAAACAGGGTTTTAATTATATATAGCGTTTTATATGATTTGTTTCGATATACCAAGTTTATGAAAATCGTTGAATCTGTTTTAGTTAAATCGCAAGAAATTGAAAAAAAATCTATTTAGCAAAATGGTACTAAACCCGGTCAACCGATACTGACCAAAACTTATTATCATGTTGCGGCGATTTTCAGTTTCTGAATTATGTTGCCAACCACACAAACACAAAAATATAGGGGCCAGTTTCTAAAAAAAACCCTTTTCCGGACTCAAGAGAACTCTAAACATGTTTTACCGGTGAAAATTGAGTTTCAAAAGAAAATTTGACACAAAAGAATGTAAAAATATAATTATCGATATATTTATTGATTTATTTAAAATAAAAAAAAAATGATTTAAACTGTTCTGCTTTCTTTTGCTTTTATTTTCTCTAAAGTTGGACGAAACTTTGCTGAATAAGTTTTTCAGTTTTTCTGTAATTTTACTACCAACAACCTCCGACGTGTTTCATTTAATTAATCATCTAGTAAGAATTATAAGTGTGAAGTAAAATTGGAGTTTTCTTAAAAAGCCGTTAGAGAAAGTGGTGTGAGTGTTTCACACCAGTTTTTTTTTCAACTGTTACTTATTTTTGTTCACCAGTTTTTAATAAATATTTTAAGCGGAGTGATTTTTTTAAACTCACAATTGGAAGGGGGCGATAAATTGCAAAAGTTTGTGAACTACAGATCTAGATGATGAATCATAGCTGTTTTATCTTATATGTTTTACAGTCGTCCAGTGTTTGAGTCTAGTGTTTGTCTATGTGTGTACGTAAATCCAAACAGTTGGATTGATTAATTACTTCTTGAAGGATCTGTGTGTTGTGTTGAAAAGATGCCGATGATATTATAGTTGTCAAGCTGAGATACCGCGGAGACTCAGTAGGAATTTAACCGCGGATGTGATGGTTTAACCATCCTTGGTAAAAGGAATACCAAGTAGGAGGCTTCCTGCTATTTTTCGTTTTTGAGATATTTTGTCAACACACACACCTGTTTACCCCGTTGGTTAAAAACATTTTTTTTCATATTCAATGAACCTCACTAATGTATTTCCGGTGGAAAGTCAATTTCAAAAATTTCACAGGATGGAAATACTTCGTCTCCACTAGAATTAAGAAAAAGTAAGTTACCTGGTACCAATGGTGGAAACTTGACTATAAAACGACCTTCTCATATTTGAAAGAAAGATACTTCGGAAAATATATGACCTTATCCAAGAAGATGGAAAATAAAGGATTAGGAAAAATATGGATGATCTTTACAAGGATATTAAGGACGCCGAATTGAATGACTGTGATATGTGGAACGAACGGAGGATAGCATCACAACTGTATCAGAGGAAAGCCAAGGAAAAGATAGAGCAGGATGTCTGGGAAGATCTGGGAACTCCTGAGAGTCAACATCTGGAGCCGGACAAATGAAGGAGTGGGGTATGTGGAGACCGATCATGAGGAAAGCCAAGGCCCGTTCAGCACAGTGGATGATAGAATCATATAATAAAAGAAATTAGGGGAAAACATATCCCTATCCTATCCCAAAACTTCTGTTAAATGAGTTTTCCCCAAAAAATTGTAGCTATATGCGCAGTTAATATTTTAAGTTTAAAGAAAATCGTTGGAACTAAGTTTTCGAGAAAATCGCGAAAATAACTGAAATTTTTTTTTCAATAAATTGTTACTTTCGGTTGACCGATTTTTATCAAAATGTTATTGTCGGGTCTCATGCTCTACTTAAACTAAATATCAAGTTTGAACTTTCTGCAATTCTCCGTCTTTGAGTTATGCTGTTACACACAAAGACACACACACGCGCACACACACACACACAGACCAATTTCAAAATACACTTTTTTCACATGAGGCCTCAAAACGTGTATATCCACTGAAAACTAGATGTAGGAAATCTGACACGAACGCAACACTTCCTCTCACCAGCACTAAGAGATGATAATTGTAATCGTGTCAAATTTTCGATATCGAGTTTTCACCGGAAATATCCGTTTTGAGGTCCCCTGAGTCCAAAAAAGTGGTTTTTAGTAAATGGTCCGTGTGAGTGTGTGTGAACAGCATAGCTCAAAAACGAAAAACCGTAGAAAACTGAAACTTAATATTCCGTTTAGGTATCACCATGCGATCTGACTGTGCTTTATCTGTCAAAATTCCTCAACCGGAAGTACCACTTTACTAGTTGACTTTTTTACTTTTTTGCGTTTTTCTCAAAAATGGCTTCAAGGATTTTCTTTAAACATGAAACATTAACTACGTATACAAGGAGCTACAACTTTTATTTGAAACGTTTCTCTGGGAAAATTGATTTAAGGGCCCTTCTGTGGGAGGGGTGGGGTTAGCATACCCTCTAAAGTGCTATTTTAGGTATTACACAATTCGTTCATTTAAATAATGTTAATTAGAATTAAATATGTTGTTGAAATTCCGAGTTTGAGAAAAATCGGGAAACCGGAAGTGCTTTTGTTTAACACTTTACTAAATATGATTTTTTCACTTTTTCGCGATTTTCTAAAAAATGGCCCCGACGATTTTCTTGAAAAAACATATAAACTAAGCATTCAAAGATCTACAACTTTTATATAAAAACATTTCTCTGGGAAATTCATTTAAGGGCACATTTAGGAGAGGGGTAGGGTTACAGCTTCCTCTAAAGTGGTATCATACTTGATTATACAACTCTATCATCCAAATGAAATTAATTAGAAATAAATAGTTGGCCAAAATTCCGGGTGTGAAGAAAATCAGTAAACCGGAAGTGCGCTTTTACTGAATAGTTTTTTTCAGTTTTCGACAAATTTCATTAAATTTGGTACACAAACTATAAAATTTGTCAATTATAATTTTGAGAACTGGAGTAAGAGAAAGTTGTGTGAGTGTTTCACACCAGATTTTTTAATTTTTTTTTAAGCATGACAATTTTTGAGCCGAACAATTTTTCTAAATGAGTTGTTAACATTTCTGCTCGTATTAGCTTAATTCATTAAAATATACACAGTTCTTTCTCTCTCCCAGGAGAATACTGTGAAGGGATGGTTATTGAAGAAGGCACTGGCAATTTCCACAATAATATAATTAATAATTTTTACATAAACTGCCGAATGACTAGCTGATAGAGACAGACAGAGTGATAGTATCGCTAGAGATTACTACTGATTTACTCATGTTAATATGATGTAGGGTTGTCTTTTTATACCAATTTTCTTCTTGCCCCCTCCTTATTGAAGTATTTAGGGGGCGCTAGCTGTAGTAGCGGGGATGAAGGCGTATGAGCGGTGGGGAAGTAGATGTATGTTTTTCCAGTATGTTTTTCTGATATGTTTTTCCATTACATCCATCCCCCTCCTTGTTGAAAATTTTTCGCTAAGAAAAATTTTGAGGTTGCAGCCTGCTGAAGCTGAGGCTGAACTTTGGTAGCATTTGGCTTGCTACGCTTTTGAACGAGCTAGCGATGATAGCATTTGGATGATGGCTACTTTGAAGAAAAATTTTGAGCAGCCTGCTGTAGCTGAGGCTGAACTCTGGTAGCATTTGGCTGGCTACGCTTTTGAACGAGCTAGCGATGAAAGCTACCTTGAAGATGGCTTGTCTGTCTGTCTTTTGAAATATTAATTTTTGTCATTGGCAGTATTTTTACATTAAATTATTTACAGAAGGAAAATCTTACATGCTAATCTGTACATTATTTGAGAAATTATTGATTCTAACAATAGTAAAAATGGTAGTTCAAAATTAAAATATTCATGAATTTTAGATTATTACAATAAGAGCGAAATTAGTAATCGTAAAGTATAATGATCAAGATATTTAAAAGATAATACAATCGTATATGCAAGATACAATAAAAGCATTCAGAATAAATTACTTTGCAATCAACTACGTTTTGATTTGTAAATAATGACAATAAGGTTGATTAATTTTAAAATTGATTAACTTTATACATGGTTAGCTATCGCAATATAAGATATTATTGATTTCATACAATTAATTAGAATAGATTTTTATTTTTTTGTTTTAATGAAAATTATCTATATGTGTCTAAAATTTGACATCACAATACAATACTACTACTATCAATATCCCAGTCAACCAAATTGAAACAATAATTTGAATCTAGGCAACATCTTGAAATTAATTTATATATAAATTTATTTTAAGGATAAGGCAAACTATATTCTCCCATGAAATTCGATTATTAAACATTGGGTGAAGAAATAGTCAAGTGTGATTTGAATTTATACAAAGCAATTAATTTCGGAAGTCAGATTAAGACTTGACATTTTGATTAATGATAATGTTAATTGCATTTAAAAAGCATATTTACAATAAAAGCGAAAATTTAAAATTTGTGTACATAACTAATCTATATTAAGACTTAACATTTTGATTAATAAAAGCGAAAATTTAAAATTTGTGTACATAACTAATCTATAGTTCTTTAAACATTTTATTCACATTGTTTCATTTATGCAATTTCTTATACACTAGTGTTAAAAATTTTTTTTTTTGTAAATAATTAAATTTTTTTTTTTTTTTTGTACATAATAAATTATTTCATTGGTTTTTTTTTATTTATTTTTTTGTTTTGGGATGCGGAAAGGAATAATTTTTGTGTTCGCCGTGATCTAGAATCTCCTTGGTGATGTCGATGTAACATAATAATTTCCAATATCCTAATATTGACGTAACCTAATATGGAAATAACGAAGTAACCTAATGTAATATCTTTGTTTAGATCGAATTCTTGTTAAATTTTTATTCATAATGATGTACCTTAGACGGTTATTTATTTACCTTCAATTATAGGCCTTTAAGTATAACTATCGTGTATTCATTTGACTTCCTTGTCTTGTATTATATTGTGTTATAACATGTAGAAGGTAGGTTATTCTACAGTGTACACGTAGTGTGTTTATATTAATTATTTATCAATTGATTTGTTTAAATACTTATTTTTATTTATTTATGCGAGCTTGCGAGCATAGCAGCTAGGGAATGGAAGGCGATCGCTAAGAAGGGTGAAGGGGATAAGAGCTCTTGGTGTTTGGTTAGACGTCATCGTAGATTAGTGGTCGTAGATTAGTGTGATCACGTGATCGCATGCATTCATAATTTGAATCGTCGTAAGTAGTACTGCTATAATCTGTTGAAGGAAAAAAAAATATTTTTGTTCGAACAGTGCAATGAATTATTAATTTAGAGAGAGAATTAGTTAAAAAAAAGAAAGAGAAAATCGAGGAACATATGTACAATTTTAAATAGAGAAGGCACATAAATGTATATATACATAAATAATAAATAGTTTGCAAACAACAAAAAAAAACACTAATTCTTAAGCTTTTCTAAGTTAAAAGGTAATAAATGATAAAGGGGGGTAATATAACTTACAATAACTCCGGTTTTTTTTTTTGTCATTCTTTTTTGTTTTCTTACCTCCTTTCAATAGAAATATTTTATCTGGGTTTGTTGTCTTTTGAAACGCTGTTCGACCTAGGGAAAACCTTCCGATTGTTATAAAGCGCAGGTATTTGCTATAGCTCCTTTCTTTCTACCATAACTGTAAAAGCTTAGTGCTAATGATGCCTTTTATCTGAAATTATTTCAAGTATTAGTTTTTATATACAATTGGAATGTCCTTAGAAGGAGAGCGATAACTGAAAGAAACAATATAAATGTATTGAAGTCTTGCTGCTGAAAACAATAGATTAGAATGTTAACCCTTTGACTAGGGGAATTTGTTAAAACTTTTCTGGTGACCTGAAACTCGCAAAATGTATTAAATTATTGATATTTTATTTTTTGTTTTTAGAATTAATAATGATATAAATGTGTAAAATTTGTTAAATTTGTTTAAATTTAAAACTTTGAATTTTCCCTTGGACTAGATAAGAATCCTCCCAACACCAGGTATTCAAATGTTTTAAATGTTGCTAAATTGTTTATTTTCGCTGCCTTAATGTCATGTGATGTTTTTTGAGCTGATTTCGTAGAAATGCCTTTTTTAATTTATTAAGGTGTATGGTCTTTTTTGTATCGCCGATTAATATTTTTGCTGTTTGATTTTCATATACTTTGTGGATTTTATAGGGACCGTGGTATTTTTTTGAAAATTTGCCTTCTGCTTTAAAATTTTTGACATATACGTCGTCTCCCGGATAAAATTTTTCTTTGGAAATTTTCCTATTAAATAATTTCTCTCGAACAGCTTTAGCTTTAGAGTTGTGAACTTTTGCAGCATCGCGTACGGTTTTAATTTTGTTATGCAGAGTTTGTGTATGAATATTGAATTTTTGTAAATTTTTATTGGATACGTTTAACATCCATGGAAAATGAAATTTAGCTCCAAATACTAATTCGTGAGGCGTGAACTTTGTCGAAGAATTTACTGTAGAGTTGTGAGCGGCTTTGATTAATTGCAAAAACTTATGCCAGTACTGACATAGTGTGAAATATTATTGGCGATATCTTTGTGAATTCGCTCTAGGCGACCGTTCGAGGCTGGGTGGTAAGCTGTCGTACATATTTTTTTAATCTTTAATAATTCGCAGATCTGGAGAATTATTGTTGAGGTAAAGTTCGTGCCTAAATCTGTTAAAAGATATTTGGGTGAACCGTACCTTGTAATAATTTCATTGACCAAAATGCGCGCTATGGTTTCTGCTTTCTGGTCGATTAGTGGAAAAACTTCTAAGTACCTCGAAAACTGACAAATGACGGTGAGAATATATTTGTACTGTTCTCCGGTTTGTTCGTTGACAGATATTTCTATGGGACCTACGACGTCCATAGAAATAGCCTGCCAGACATTCGCGGGTTCTTGGAAATTACCAATTGGGGGTTTGTAATTTTTTATTTTTCTAGTAGCGCAACTATGACAAGTTTTAACATAATTATCGACATCTTGTGAAAGTTTAGGCCATGTAAATTGACTTTTGATCCGTTCAAGAGTTTTTTGTCGGCCATAATGCGCGGATAGAGGGTTGTCGTGATAGAGACGTAATACTGTGTCACGTAATTTTTGTGGAACTAGTATATTACGATCTCTTATGCATCTAATAAGATCTTGCTCGTCCAATACGTAGTTCTCAGTTTTTAATAACTGTTGACACTGCGTATCTTCTTTTTGCGATTCTATAATTTCCAAGAAATCGATAATTGGAAAAAATTCATTAGGTGAATCGGCTTCAATATGAGAAATATATCTGCTTAGGGCGTCAGCATGAGCGATACTTTTCCCTGATCGGTGTTCTACGTAAAAATCGAACTCACTTAATTTAAGAGACCAGCGGTAAAGTTTGGAGTGCGGATCTTTTATATTTTTAAGCCACTGTAAGGCAGAATGATCAGTTATAATTTTAAATTTATAACCATAGAGAATGTAACGGTACTGCTTGCAACCGTATAAGATTGCAAGTAGTTCTCTCTCGGTTGTGCAAAGTTTCGATTCGGTTTCGGATAGAATACGTGATGCAAAAGCAATAGGTCTTTCATTATTATTAATTTTCTGACTTAGAATTGCAGAAATACCTATAGTGCTAGCATCCGTAGTTAGTATGAACTCATGATCATAGTTAGGGTAAGCTAATACTGGCGGCGAAATTAAGGCGTTCTTTAATGTTTCAAAGGCGTTTTGACGTTGTGTGTTCCATTCGAATTTTGTGTCTTTCTTTGTGAGGTCTGTAAGTGGTTTGGATATTTCTGCAAAACTATGTATAAATTTTCGGTAGAATCCCACGAAGCCTAGAAATGCTCGTACGTCTTTTAATTTCTTGGGAACTGGGTATTCTTTTACCGCTTTCAATTTATCATTATCTGGAGAAATACCCGATGTGGTGAGTGTGTATCCTAAATATTTGCACTCTTGTTTAAAAAGTTGGCATTTGTTGAGGTCAATGCAGAGATTGCCGTGTTGTAGTCTGTAGAGAATTTTTTGTATAGAGTGTAAGTGTTCTGAGAATGTGTTGCCGCGAAAAATGAGTACGTCGTCTATGAATGTGTGGCACAATTCGCCTGTATAGCCCGAAAGTAAACCGTCCATATAGCGCTGATAGCTGCTTGGACCGTTCTTCAGACCGAAGGGTAAGGAGAGGAATTTGTAGGTCCCGAATTGCGTAATGAAGGTGGTTTTGTCTTGAGACTGTTTGTCGAGTTGTATACTATGAAATGCGTTAGAAATGTCTAGTGTTGTGAAGTATTTACAGTTATTTAATGTCGAAAGAATGTATTGAATGTCAGGAAGAGGATAATTTTCTGTAGTGGTTATGTCGTTTAATTTTCGTAAGTCTACTACGAAACGATACTGTTTGCGTAGTTGTGTGATGTTGTTGGTGTCAATGTGAGTGTCATGAGCGTGTTTCTTTTTCACAAGTATTACTGGATGAGACCAGTTACTTATGCTTGGCTCGATGATGCCCCTATCTAAATGATCCTGAATGAGAGCTTTTAGAATCGGGGCTTCAGAATGAGCCAATTTATAGGGTCTGCTACGAACTGGTGCGTGTCCTTGTGTGTCTATGTGATGTTTAACGTCTGTAAATTTAGTTTTAAAATTTTTGTCGTGCGTGAATGCGTCATAAAATGGAGAGAGAGTGCGTATAATTTCGTCTGATTCGTGTGTCGGTAGGTGTGTGAGTTTGAGTCTGAGTTCTTGTTGGAAGGCGAACAATTTAGATTTTTCTGTGGGTATCAGTTCGCGAATGGAGTGAATATTGGATGTGGTCGGTTCATCGCATATTTCGGGACTATACTCGATGTGCGCTAAAGGGAAGTGTTTAGTAATAGTGATGTCGTGTTGTGTTGTGTTTATTAAGTTAATCATACATGTATTGTCTGAGACAGTTGTTAGTGTAGCCGGTAAATAAACTCCCTTCGGAAGAGTTTCATGTTGTGTGAGTAAGATTTCATGATTAGGTATTTTGTTATATAATGTATATGTTTTGACTAAATGAGTGCGTGCGGGAATAGTGATTTTGTGTCTGACTGTAAGTTTCTGTGGTAAGGTGTGCGTCTGTATTGTGTTAATTTGTGAAGTTGTACGTGTATTGATAAATGGAATTTTTCTTTTGTTTATTATTAGCCAGTTGTGTTTGAAATCGATGATAGCCTTAAATTGGGAAAGAAAATCTTTGCCAATAATCATTTGGAATTGATTCTTCAATTGCGTCAGTATGAAGTTACCGCTAGCATATGATTCCGAGTCTAACTCGATTTTTATAGTTGCCGAACCATAATTTGGGATGGTTTGTTGGGTGATAGATTTTAAAATTACATCTGATTTTTTTGGCTTGCCCTTGAAGCAAGTGGTGTCCACAAGAGAATGTGAGGCTCCCGTATCGATGAGCGCTCGTATTGGGCGATTATTTATTTGAATTTGAATCAAGAGGTTCTCATGAGTGTCAAATGCCGGAATCAAGCCGAAGGTTGCCGTCTTTTCAGAAAACGGCTTGGCGCCTAATCGTTTTTTGGATTATTATTAAACCAACAAGTTTTTGCAGTGTGGCCTCTTCTGTCACAGATTTGACAAGTTGGTTGACGCCAAACATTATTCCGGTCAGCAGGGTTGTTAAAATTTGAATTAGTGCGCACAGGAGTAGAATGTTTCTTGTAATTATTATTATTATTTGAATATGTTCGGCGAGTATTTGAATAAAATTTGCCGAAGTTGATTCTCTTTCGCGGCGGCGATTTATTCTTGCATTCGGCGTTCCAATGGTTGCCTTTACAATGCTTACAAGGCGATGGAGGTTTAGAAGACGATTGAGAATATGAGGGCTGTTTTGTTTTTACTCTATTTTTTTGGGTGCACTCTGCGTTCCAGTGCATCGATCCGCAGTGTTTGCAAGGGGAAGGTGGTAAATCTATTTTTTGTTTTACTGGTTTCTCTTTATTTTGATTTTGGAAGGCAAAAATAGAGCCTTGAGGGTCATCCCTATTTAAATCGCGAAGGGCCGTGGCAAAAGTTTGTGCCTCTTCTAGCGTCTTAGGCAATTTTACTTGTACTTGTGTTTTCAAAGCTGGGGGTAGCGATTTGACGAATGCGTCAGTTGCTAATTTGTCTACGAGATTTTGTAGTGTAAGAAGTGGGTCCTCTTTAGATTTATATAACAGGGAAGCGCTAATGTGTTTAATTCTATCAGCAAAAGCCTCAAGATTTTCTGATGGCAATTGCTGGAGATTTGTAATTTGTTGCAGTAGTATTAGGGGGGTTTTTTCTTTTTTAAAACGCTTAATTAGGTTTTCTGTTGCTATTTGATATGTTAGGGGAGTATGTGTGTTGGCATGCTGGGCTTTAAGGGTGTCGAAAAATATTTTTGCAGCGCCCGTAATTTTCAAAATTAGAATCTCCAGTTTATCAGTTTCCGACCAACCAGAAAGTGCGCTACAATTATTTATTTGGTCAATGAAATTGTTAATATCACAATTATGTGACCCGTCAAAAATTGGCAAACTGTTGATTAATTGTAAGTTGCGAATATTTAAGGAAGTTGGCTGTTGGTTGCGTTCGTTTAATTTGCTTAATAAATAAGCAATGGCTTGTTCTGCCGAGTGTTCAGCACCATCAATAGTATAGGTAGTCATTTTTATATTATTTTTTGCTAAACGTCCTTTTAAAGCAATGAGGTTACCGCTAGAAGATAGTTTATGCTTTTTTAATAATTGAATTATTTCAGCTCTGTTCATAAATTATATGGAGAAGATAAATAAATATTGGATGCACACAGTAAAATATAGCACTAAACAATATTCATGAAATTTACTATTAAAATGAAGCTAAAAAAAAAATTTTTTTTTTTGAAAATATAAAAATCTTTTTTTCAATTGAAATTCTGAACGAATTTAAATAAAAATAAAGTTGACTTACCTTTGGTTATCCCACCGCTGCCACCAAATGTGAAGGGATGGTTATTGAAGAAGGCACTGGCAATTTCCACAATAATATAATTAATAATTTTTACATAAACTGCCGAATGACTAGCTGATAGAGACAGACAGAGTGATAGTATCGCTAGAGATTACTACTGATTTACTCATGTTAATATGATGTAGGGTTGTCTTTTTATACCAATTTTCTTCTTGCCCCCTCCTTATTAAAGTATTTAGGGGGCGCTAGCTGTAGTAGCGGGGATGAAGGCGTATGAGCGGTGGGGAAGTAGATGTATGTTTTTCCAGTATGTTTTTCTGATATGTTTTTCCATTACAATAGATGTATGTTTTTCCAGTATGAATTTTTCCTGATATGTTTTTCCAATTACACTAAGTAATGAAATATTACAGTTTTTTTTTTTTTAAGAAGTTCATAAAAATTGAATGCTGTTTTAATTTATTCAAATGAATTAGAATATTATTTAATAACTCTCAAACACTAAATCAGATAGCTTTTAGTTTTATTAATAAAAAAAACATAATATTCTACCAGCTTGACGCAGTACATTTTTTTATCAACTATTAATTTAAAATAATTATTGTAATATAAATATTCAATAATGAAATCAAGAACTAGGATATATCAGAAAGCAAAATTTAAAATTGATTTAACAATAGAAAGTCTAAATGTGGTGAATCGAAGATTCATACCATGTTTATTTTCAAATGTATAGAATATCTTAGAGCTTCTTCCTCCAATCAGTTGACCCAATTTATAATTAAATTAGTAACCCATTTTCTTAGATGATGTAGTGAGTGGGGAGATAATTTCTTGTGTTTAGTCGTAAAGTGACTGATTTTATGTTATTCTAATATATTTAGTAAGATATATAAAAGTGTATTTTTTTAATATTTAATTAAAATACTATAAGTCTCTGATGGATTTCATTTGTCTAATCATTTTAAGATTCTGATACCATTACTATAATAACATAGCATCAATTTAAGCTTTACCTGAATGTTTCGGAATTCCATTTGATCTAAGTAGTTAATTTCATTTAGTAATCAACCAATAAAAAAAAAATAAATTCTTAATATTTTATAATGAAATAAATTATAAGATTTATTATTTACTATTATAAATTTATTAATCATTTATTAAGTATAGAATTTATATTACTAAGTTGATGCGGCTGAAATAAATATGCGAGTCTGTATCGGAGCCAATTTTCGCAATCATGCTCTTAATATATTTTTTAAATATATTTAAAAAATTCTATAGAAATAATATAAGAACCATCAATATTATTAATATTTTTTAAATTTGTTAATATAACATAGATTTCAATTAAAAAAAAAAAATTGTTGGATCAGATGAAATTATGCTAAGTTTATTTTAGTCACTGGGGCCTGTGCGAACTAAAAGATGATTTTTTTCTTTGGTCTCCAATTGAGAACAATCTAAATGGAATAGAATATTTCAATAGTGAGATGAAAAAAAGGGAACTACTTTACTCTTTTCAATTGGCCTGGTTTGAATACTTAGCCGCCTCCATGAAATGATCTTCTCCATTGTCATTTTATCCGCCGCCAGTTAAGTTATACCATACCCCCTGCGGGTTATAAGATTCTTAATGAAAAATTCGCCTGTTCATCCCTGGGTCCTTTAGTGTTTGGAAGTCTTTTAATGATCGTAACTCCTGCTAGTTTTGTACGCAGCTCCGTAAGGTTGACCTACAAGTTATAATTTTAGATAAGGAGTTTTAGTATTAACGTAAATTAAGATTCCTCTATATCCCACTTCCATTGAGCAATTTTTTTGTCTTTTTCTTTAGTCCGTTCCTTTGCACTATCGTTTGAGTTGTTCTTGGGGAGGGTATAAACATGAGCGAGATAAACCCTTGCTTTAGTTGAGGGTTAGGAAATATACACACACACGTACATACATTCTCAAACACACAAACACATACATACAAATATCTACACGGTTGTAAAACCTACCAACGTACAAAATGTACCACCTACTATTCAGTGTTAAAAGAATTTCTAATTTCCATAATAATAATAAAAATAGTATTATGATATGGAAATTGAATATAGATACATAACTTATGCATATTGATGTTGCATCTGTGAGGGAATGATGGTCTTTCATGAAAAAAAAAGTGGTAAAAATATGGGAGCATAACCTAACCCGGATTGAAAGAACAAGATATGAAAAAATTGCTCATTCCTTAAAAAAAAATCTATCGTTTTTAATGTACATGAGAAGACGGTTGTTCAAGTTGTAGTCTTATGAAAATTGTGTTTCTGAAAGAAAACTCTGTAGTTTTGCAATATGACTGGTCGAGAACATTTTTCATTGATCTGTAGTTTTGGTTATGGTAGTTAGGAGTTACAGCTATACAAGATGTGAAGAAGCTTTTTACTAAATAGATTTCTTTTTTCAATTTTTTGTCAGTTAATATAAACTCTCATATATCTCTTTGGTTTTTTACAACTGTTAACTACTTAATAAAAATACTTTTTAACAGAAATAATTTGTTATTCAATTCTGAAACAATAGTAAATATTTTAAACAGTTGTTGATCCCTTTTATACAGCTCTTATTATAATAGGATTAGCATTCCAAAATGGTTTTGTTATAGATAATCATGAAATAATCCTATTGGACTCAAAATTTGTTGCCCTTTATGATCCTTTGAGTTACAGAAATGTCGTTGTTATTTTAATATAATTAACTGCAGAATTAAACCACTGTCTTCTTTAAGTCCAAATAAGAGTTTTGTGATATAGTATTATCAACATTAATTGACTAATATGTGTTTTGGTTTTAACAATTTTATTCATCATGGTATGCTTGTTTTTGCTGATCAAATTACCGTATAATATTAAGGCATTGTAACACAGTCATTTCTTGAATTTAGTTTCCTTCTAAATTTTTCGGGAATCAGCTATATATATTTTGAAATTTCACGCTCTTAATGGAAAGTAAGTTAAAAATTTTACGAATATATAAGAAGTAGGTAATAAAAAACATGGAACACATTTTAAAATTGAAGGAAAATTGATTTATGCATCATGAACTTTTAAATTTTATTTATTATCCAAGCTTTTTCGGTGGTTTACTGTTTTTAATCTCAGAGAAAATATACTACTTTTTTTAAAAAAAGAGAAGTAACAATGAATGTTAAGCTTTTGTTAATATGAAATATGAAAACAATAATAATATTGATGCATACAATTTTGTTATATATAATTTATATTACAGTATGCTTATCATATTTTTTTATATATTTTTTATTTTATTTATTGTTTATTTTATAAGCATATTTTCTTTATTGATTTTGTCTCGTTAGAACAGTTAGTGTATATTCTCTGAGAATGAAAGCAGGAAACCACCGAAAAAGCTTCAATAATAAAATATTGTCGAGAAACAAGACTCCATCATCAATTTCCCTTCAATATTATAAATGGATCAGGATCCATAAACGGGTCGGACCAGGATCTATCATAAATTTTAATTTTTATAATTTATGGACTTTTAAATTCATAAATATTAGTTGTATACATCGAAATAAAACATACATTTGCCACATAAATGTAACACTTTATGATTATGTCATAAAATTAATCATTATTATATTTGTAAGTTATTTGGTATACAGTTATTAAGTAAGAGTAACATTGTTATATTATTTACAAATTTATTAAAATAGCTATAGAATTTTATGTGAGATGCAGTTCAAGCTTTGCATTTAGAAAACCAATTTCTTGTATCTTGAAGCGTTGCTGGTCGCATAAACTGATGTGACTGATTATATGGCGCAACCTGATGGGAGAATTGCATTAACTTTCTGTTACTTGGTTTTGTGCCAGTTTAATTGAAGTAAGTTCTATTTAAATGGTCCATGTCCGTGCAAAGAATTTATTTGCTTTAATACACACTAAGGTCAAATGTAGAGGTACAATCTATAGTCTGTCTTAAACTGTAGGAAAAGAACGTTTTAGTCAAACTATCGTTAGCCATGTTTTGTCAATTTTTTCATATTAAACTGTTATGAAAAATATATTTCAGGAATGATATCGTAAAATTTATCGTAAACAATACCAGTACACTGATTTCTCTTACCTCTTTCTTCTTAAAATTTTTATTTGTGGGAGGAGGCACATTATTGAAATAAAAGCATCTTGGAAAAGAATGAAATTTCACATTTATACAACACCCTTTGTGTACGAACAGTTGAAACTTTTACTTTGAACAGAACAGTTTCTCTAAAAATTTTATTACCAAATTATATTTTGTAAATTTATCCAGTAGGATATGAGAACAGTGTAATTCATGAGCCATTCAACAAGTCCTAGCCACTCAGATAAGCCACCACCAGAGAGTGAGTGAGTGGTAAGAATGAAGATGTACCTGATTGCTGCTTTATTCACAAGTCGTTTTTACGGACAAAACGGCTTATTCACTAATACATAAAGACTGTATTTTTTACAAATTTCGCGTGTGTGTTTGTGTAACACGTGTGATATAAATTCCTGAGAATAATATGAATGCCGCCTCTGAGTATATTTTATAGCATTGCGTAAAATAAGTCTCCAAAAGTTCACAAGGGATTTTTGGATACAATGGAAACTTTGTGCTATACTTATTAAATACTCAGAGCAATGTAGGTGTCTGACATATCTGTGTAATGTACATATACAACATATTTTACTTGTCAAACAAACATTTCCTATAATTTCCAACAATTATGTGAACTACAGTTACAGTTTTCTTTGAACGCTTGAATTATTACAGAACTTCGTTTTTTTTTTTTTCTTCTATGAATTTCCACCTACTAGACCAATAAGTTCAATAATTTGTTATTTCAGATGAAGTTAAGAAATGAAATTCATGTCTTAGACCGTGGCCATGTTTACTTACCCACATTGTGCGCTTATGCATTCAATCCTTTAACGAAGCTATAACAGGTAAAATATTAAATATTTATCTTTCAAGTTTAATAATAGCTAGAGATACTAATTAAGGACAAATCTGATAGTTGTGGAGAGTAAAATGAAACTTTACGCATCAATTATTGTATCTACTGTGCTGTATGGCGGTGAAATTTGGTCCTTGGCTTTAAGTATGATTGAGAGTTCAAACATGCTCTTAATATCCCCGAGCCACTTCATTCGCGTTGAGACTGGCTGTAAACATGTTTCCATCACAGCGCTAGAAACGTCATTAGCAAACATTATTGAGCAACTCCCTCGAATATGCTGCAATCACATTTTTGAACATAAGATTACATTTTGAAAACTTTGAAAGCAATAATTGGTTAAGCAATTACATAACGTTTTTGATTCCTTTTAACGCCTAATAACAGCCATTTGATGTTAACTAGAGATAAAGACAGTTACACTTTAGGTAGTTCGATCATAAAGTAAATAAAAAATGAAATAAGAAAAAAAAACAATGCAGAATAAAAACTGGTCATATAATATACAATTATTAAAAAGTAAAGGAAAAGGAAGAAATTACTCAAATATATTATATCAAAGGAATTTCAATTACTTATTGCCAATGAAATAAAAATTACATATACAATAAATAAATATAAATAAATGAACCATAGAACCAAATTTTCCTAACAAACCTAAAACGTTTCTCAGAAATATTAAGATAGTATACCGATTAACATCCTCCCCAATGGCACGCCCAAATTTAGATGATTTTATTACCAATGTCCACGCCTATTTATAATTTTGAAAAAATTCTGAAAAAGAACTAAAACTATCTTTTAAAACATAAGTTTCAATAGACAAAATACTTGATGATTATTAGGAAAATTCACAAAATAAGAATCAGTTACTTTACCGTTTAAGCTGCAACATTGTACTCGTAAGATAACTTCTATCGTTACTAAACGCAAATGTGGAGTTTGTTGGAGATGAATTACCAGCACATGGACCTGCCTCACGAGGGCGCCACAATCAAAGTTGATGGTAATACCGGGCGAGGACCAAGTGTTGTGGTAGGTTGTTGCCTGAAGAACTCCCTGGGTGAGCTGTTTATAGCTACGGCAGAAATAAAGTCACTCAAAACCAGGCCAGTTATTTCTCGTAATTTTTGAAGACCCTCTTGTTTTTTATAGCATAGACCAATCATTTTACACCAGGTAAAATGATGCCCTTCTACAATTAGGGTATCGGTTCACAAAGCCAAATTAAGAGTTTTGCTAGGTCTCGATAACTATTTGTGAAGTAACAAGAGTTTCGTTCTTTACTTTCTTGTCGCATCCAGGAGGTCAAGGTACATTACAAAACAGGAATTTTTTAAATTTTTTGAGGCAGCCAGAACAGCTGTCTTATCCTGAAAACAATTAAATGTCATCAATAAAGGAGGGTTCGACGACTGATGACTGCCCAAAGTATAAACATGAATGTTTTCTATATTAATTATTTTCACATGAAGAAAGTTCCTCGCAAAATTTTGAGACATTCGTAGGATAATTATTTGTCGACTTAAATATATTATTTGTAATTCCCCTAAAAATCAAATTGCTTCGACGTTTTTTTTTGTCTAGATCTTCTAAGAGTTTTCATTTCTTAAACTGGCTTCTTTTAACTGCTCAATATTTTCTTTTAGTAACTTGTTTTCTTCTTTGATTGAATGATATTCTTCACGTTACTCCTTAAAATCTTCTTTTGTTGCCAAATATGGGAGTTTTTTATCTAGAAGATAAAAACCAGATTTCAAGATTAACAGTTAATTCTTTTGACGATCCCATAGTTTCTACAACTGGTCTTTTAGTGGCTCTCTTTGTAAATTCGGGAGAGCTTCTAACTCTTTTGGGTATACTTGATTCTTTTGTGGTAAACCAACTTTCTTAGAAGACATACATAATACAAGTTATCCTTCTTATCTAATCAGAGTAAATCGAAAATGAATATATCATTAGTATGCTCTAATCTATTTTATCACTTAATTTGTTTAAAATTAAATGTCTCTCAAAAATTATGTTTAAGTTTATGGAGCATTAGTAAATTAAAAAATAAGGTAAACAAAAATACATATTATAATAAAATAATGGGTAAACTGCACTTTGTGGGAATTAGAAGTAAGACGACGTTATTTACAGATGTTTTTATTTTTTATTGTCACTGTATGTAAACAGTGAGTAGGTGGGTACGCACACAGAGCCACAGAGACTGTCGAATATAATCCCCACTACTCCAACCGATATGGTTACTATTGCTTTGAACGGAATTAAACAATTTAACAAACTCTCGTAACTACTAAACTGTTCGTTAATTTTTCGCATAGAAAACAGGTTCTATTAAAGAATCACTATGCTGAATTTCACAATAAACTTTTCTGACTGGGAATAAGTACTTTAAAACTGTACAAACATTATACAACAACGTTCACTGCGGGACTGCGAGCAAGCAACTCTAATTTTTAAAAAACAGTTCCAAATAGCATTGCAAGAGGGCAGCATATTCGCAGAACTTATACATGACAATAAAATAAAGATTTTCATTAATAAATTAAACAAAATATACCAATACTTTATATAAATATTTTGTTTAATATAATAATAAGTAAAATTAAATTAAAAATAATTAAATAAAAATTATTTTAATCATAAAAATGAACAATTATTTATGAACTGGTTGTCATGTTAGCTGGCATTTAAAGCAATGTAGTATATAAACTTTAGTGATTTCATATGAACTAATGGGGAGTCCGAAATGTCCAAACGTCTGAGAAGTAGGCGCCTATTCTCTTCCAAAAACTAGTCTGTTCTTTCTTATTCAACTAATTTAATTAAGTTGACTTTATAATTTCTGTTTGATATTGAGTTTGTTTAATTTAAATTAAATGTAACGTTTCGGACATATTTAGACTCCTTTTTTTTTCAAGTTAAAAAAATAAAATAAATTCTTGTTTCTCATTTTTTGTTTTTTTAATTTCTCTTACTTGTTGGTAAGATTAAGTATTGCGATCGTACAAAAAATCCGAAATGCAGTTTTCACCGGAAATACATGTACTGCAAAGTACAAAGTTACTTTTATTACGCTATCATTGGAAAAGTACATATTTCTTATATCTTGCATTTGGTTATTATTTTCTCTTACTCCTGTAAGAGGAAGTATTGCATGTGTTAAGTTTTCAAAATTGAGTTTTAATTGGAAATATTTTTTTTTTTTTTGGCATTGGCTACACATACCATAGTTATGAGATATTGAGCCATAGTCCAATGTCAGAAACGAAATCTAATCGAGAAACAACTTTATAAAATTTCCCTACTAATCTGAGTTTGACTTGAAGAAGAGGATGTAGATAAACTAAAATGTGTAGATGGGAACATCGAATGAGTTCTGTATTCTCGATTAAAACTCCCTCATATATACGATTACGCATCATATTTAACCAGTCCGTTCACTTCAATCGTTGTGCGAACACTCATAGGGGTTCGCCAACTCACGCTACAGCGCCCATACCGTCCTGAAACAATGGCTCCCGATTATTTACAATATTTACATATTTACGAAGTGCAAGAAGATGGCCGCAACGATCAGAAGTTGCTACCCCTGACCGGAATTTATTGATCCTCTTACACTTCACTTATTCACATTCACGTACATCCATCAAATTACAAGTAAACTAAAACTATTCCTATCTCACAATTTCAGTATATCATCCATCCTAATAAATACAACCACTGTTTTCCAGGTTGAGATTTATGCTATTCTTTGTTGTATTTTGGATGAGCGGGAACAATAACTTAAAAGGTTTTTGTATCTTCTCGGACAGTCAAGCTGCGTTGAAAAAGCTTAGTTCGTGTGTCTTAACTTCCAAGTTGGTATTAGAATACTAGAATATTCTAGAAGACGAAAGTGCTTTCTTCCTTGAAGGATGTAGTTCTAGTCTGGTTACAAGGTCACATGGGAATGAGGTAGTGGGCAGGTTTGCAAATTAGGCGCCTCTCCCCCTTTCATTGGTCCTACTGTTGGGGTATCTTTAGGCACATGTCTGTCAAGCTTCTAGTCATGGAAGGTTTCACAGCATTCATCCAAATGGATGAGCAGAATGGAATTTCGTTAGTCACAGATGCTCAGTGCGGGGTCTGAAAAGGGCTATTAGTGCGTTGTTGCTGTGTCTTTCATGGACCTCTCTGTCATCTAGTTGAATCCCTTACTGGGCATTGTGGGTTAAGGACATCCGAACGTATTGGGGCTCATGCCAGATCCCTTTTGTAGAGTTTGCGAGGCAGAGGAAGAAACACCCATATTTATGACACATTGCTTGGGTTGTGAGGAAATTAGGTTCACTACGTTTGATTGGAACCGGTTGCCTGCAATAGTGTAAAACAGCTTCGGCTATTTTCCTTAAGAGTTAACTGGGTCAGGTTTTTGTTCTAGACCCACTTTGTTGTTTGGGGCTTTGGATAGTGTAGAGTTTGGTTCCTCCCACAAACGAATAATAATAACAATAGTGAATCTAGAGCCTAGAGACCTAGAAAGAAAGAGAAAATGGAAAATATAAAGAGAATTACAAACAAAAAAGGAGGGTGAAAAAAGATGTTCTTATAAAAAAAATATTCAAGTACTGAGCGGAATGTCAACCATGCTTAAAGATTCTCTGGGGTTAAATGTCTATATAGGATGGAAAAGTAGTATTCTTCTGAAATAATGCTTATACCAATTTGGTGGTGAACGGAATGAACTTTTATTATTGGTTAGATGAGTTGATAATAAGTATTGCAAACTGAAACAGAAGAGTAGATTTAGATCGTGAAAAACCATCATATAGAAAGGTAAAAGTGAGATTTAAGAAGGGGATTGCGTGATCAGAAGATATCAAGTGGGAGGAGAAGTCAGAGAGGAATCTTTGATAAAGGAAAAGTGATTATAATTATATAATTGTATAAGGTAGGAGAGGACCAGTTAAAAAAAAAAACCTGGTGTGAAACACTTAACTGCAATTAATAGAATTGTCGAATTTATAAATATTCTTTAAACTTACGACATTTTTGCTCACTTGCCCTAACGTAACAATTGAAGTGTTGAGGGTAGTGTAGAGGTGGAGATATTGACAGATAGGCAGCTGGAAATTATAAGTGGCAACAAATAAATCTAAAAGATAGCGCCAAAAATTGCGCAGCAATCCAATATCATTTGAAATATAACGGTCACAGATTCCGTAATAAACTTTTCAAAAAAGCCATTTTTGTGGAAAAAATATTTCAAACAAAAGTTAGATGTATGTAGAATATTCAATCAATCAAAACTTTATTTGCACACAAGGTACATACACTTTAGGACAAAGAGTGGGTTATGATACATAATTTTCATACTGAACTAGTGCGGGAAAATAACAATATAACTAAAAGAATATAGCTCTTCTTCTGTAGAGTGAAAATTAAATCTAACAACATTCTATAAAATTTATGTCACATAACAAAAAAAAAAAAAAATATATAAAATAAAACAAAATTCAATTTTACAATCTAAGTCACTATTAGGAGAGTGTTTCCATCATATAGAAGTATTTAATCAATTTAGTGAAGACTTCTCTAATCTTGAGAGAATCAATGACGAAAATAAATAAGTTATTTATTTTATTATAATCTCCGATGCTTAAAAGATCAGACATCTTTTCTACATCAGAACTTAAATTAGATGTCAAATATTTGACTATGTAATTATCCCTCAAATTGGCATAACAAGGACAATGTAATAACCAATGCATAATATCGTCTTTCTCCTTGAAACACAGTTTACAATGTTCATTTGGGTAGAATTGGTACTTTATATTTCCTACAATTATTCTTGGAAATTTTTTATTTACCATACGAATTTGTGCTAACACTTTAATTCTTTCACTATTGCAAAGTAAATCAAATAATTTTCTGCAGTGCTATTAAGCGCACTAAAATATGTATTATAGTTGTTAGAATTTATTACAAAATTTATGTCCTGAGAGAAACATTCAATCATATTAGTTTTATGATAAATAATCATTGCTACATTTTGAGAGTTTAAGAAGATATCAAAATTAGTAGAAGAAAAACAAATTCTAAGCTGAGTTACCCAATTGAAAGGTAATGAATAATTACCCTTCAACTCTCCCAATCTGAGGTAACAAATCTTGGGAAGTCTATTAGGATCCATGTTTAATAAAGAAAGCCACCAACCAAGCATTCTCTGGAAAATTCGAACCTTAATGTGTAAACAGCCTGACTCAAATCTTACATAGAAATTTGGAGTTTTTAGGAAGCCTTAACTGAGTTCTGACAAAATATAAGTGCGCTCTTTCTAAATAATCAGCGTACTGATCAGCCCAGATTTTCCGCCAAATACCAAGAGTATACTTTCCACGGTCGACTCGTATAGTGTACATTTTGAAGCCCATGATTCAGACTTTTGAAAATCTGATAATATTATTTAGAGCGGTATTAGCCGAAACAATTTTGGGAAAAAAAATATTTTTCACAGCTTCTGAGGCAGGCAGGGAACAGCCTTGAGGTATCCCTAGATAAACATGACTTCCCACGAAGCAGGCAAAATCATGTCGTCCGCATACATCATGGTTATTAAATCTTTGCAGGAGTTAAGTGGGATCCCACGCGCCCCTTTATTAATAAAATAACTAAGAAAATCGGAGGTATATGTAGAATAGTGTAAGAAGTTCAAAGAGGAGTTTCGTTGGAGTTGTTTTTTATGAGAAGTCGGAAAAAACTAAATGGTAGATTGCAATGGCTGTTCATTAATGTTTTAATTAAATAAATAACAAATATAATATTTCAAAATACAAATCATTATTTAAATGAAATTACTTAATACTTTATGTGATTAAAATTTAAACGATTTACTTGTATGTGCTGCGACCTAAGAACTTTGTAGTGAACTGCTACTAATTCAGTGTGTTAGTCGCTAGAGGTCAGAGAAAGTACTTTCACTCTCTTTTAGTGCGGCTTTTGTTTCTCCCTCCCGCATACTTGCTATATTTCATTTAAGCTTAAATAGTCATTAGGACTATTATTTTTAATTTTAATCATTTTTTCAATAAAATTGATTTTTGGAGTGTTTTAGGGGAGCTGAAACATTAAGTTCCCTCTAAAGTGGCACTACAGTACAATGTATAGTTTCTACCATCTATATAATGTTGAAAACCATTATTCTGGCATTTTAAGAACCAGAAATTTTCATCAATTTCTAGAATTGGTAAAATTCTAAGTTTGAAAAAAATTGGTCAACTTCAATTGTGATTTTACAGTATAGTTTCTGGGTTTTGCGGATTTTTCGAAAACGACTCCAAGATTTTTTTTTTTAAATTGAATATAAAAGAACATTTGAATGTGTATTTTTGTACATTAATGGCGAGATTCTGACAGAAGTAAAAAAAAAAAAAACAAGATAAATTCGTGAAAAAATGTTTATTTATGGCCATGGACGGTTCCAGGCGTTCGTCCTTTCTTGCTAAACAGTGAGATAACACAGATTTGCTTAGAGCAAAATCAGTTTTCACACTTCATCAGTTTACATCACCTTTTGCACAGTGCAAGTCTAGGCTATCACACTGTTTACAAAGATGTCCTGATAAGTTTCCCAGCATCTTCCAGGCGGAGATATACGCTATTGGAAGATGCGTTCAATTTAGTTTCGATAGGAGATATAGGAATCAGGAGATTGTAATCCTTTCCGTTAGCCAAGCAGCCATTAGAGCATTGAGTGCGTCAGTTATCAGCTCTAAAATGGTCTGGGAATGCCTAGGTAAACTTAACTAGGGAGGAGGAATAAAGTTACCCTATGGTGGGTGCCAGGGCGTGTTGGCATTGAAGGGAATAGGACGGTATGAGGGAAGATAGACGCTGCGATCCCGCTTTTAGGGCCGGAACCTTTTTGTGGGGTGAGAGACCAGTTTTCTTGGAGGAATTTAGGAAGGAGGAGAAGGCGAAGAGATCTCAACTGTGGTACTCCCTCCCCGGTTTGCGGCAAGTCAAGATCTGCTTGGGAAATTATAACCAATTGAGATCGGAAGCCTGCATCACTTGAGTAAGAACAAGCTCCCCGTTACTACGGGTTTCCTCAAGGGACATTGCCGATTTAGAGGACACCTGGTGAAGCTGGGTTTGGAAAGTAACAGCTCATCCAGATTCTGTAGGGAGCTGGAGGAAACTCCATTACATCTACTAACAGACTGCGAGTTTCAGTCAAAACAAACATTGAAACAGTCTAGTTTCAAACAATCTAGCTACTAGTTATTTGTTTCCTTGCATTTTATTAGTTAATTTTCAAGATTAATAATTATCTTGTAAATTTATTAATTTAATATATAGTTACATTATTTATTTAAAAGTGGTTCTTATTCTCTTTTCTAATACTTCTATCTCTGCCTCAAAATACATACAAGCTCCTTATTAAACCGCTCGTGCTACAATACTGCAAACATACAACAACACATAACACCAACAACATTTCATCTCCGAACGCCGATTGGTGACAGTTGTGTCTAACTTGCACATTCCTCAGAAATTCCACAAAATAATTTTTTAAAATATATTTAAAATGAAAGCACACACACACACACACACACACATACCACACCATGACACTAACAAGCAAACCATTTGATAAATAATTTTTTCTCAAGGAGGGTCAAAAATGAAATTCTCGCGGAAATTCAATTTCGAGAATTTGACTTCAAATACAATACTTCCTCTTACAGGAATAAGATAAATTGATAAAACGATAATAATAGTAATAATAACAACAGTGCAGGAAAGAGATTAGCTCAGTGGTTAGTGCACTGGACTCCCACGCGAAGGAACCGGCTTAGAGTCCAGCTGTTGCTGCCCTAGGAGATAGGAGCCCCTATAGCTCACTGTCCGGTGTTGGACAGTGTTATCTATAACGGAGAGAACGCTGTCCAGAGGCCGGGCGCCAATGACCATAGATGTTGACGCGCCTTAAATTAAAGAAAAATAAATAAATAATAGGTGTTAATAACCAACGCAGTTGATGCGCCCCTCCCAAAAGGGGGAAAAAAAACTTATTCAAGAAAAATATATTATAGAAAGATTAAAGATCATCTTTGCAAGTAATTGCATGTTCGATTACACACTCCAATTTTTAAATAACGATCTTTTTCTGCATTAAACTGTTAACTAAAATTCTCCACGAAATTTGGTAACTATCTAGAGTAGTGATTAAGAATAACTCAGACATATCTAAGCAGCGTTCAGTGAACTTGACGAAAAATGCACAAATATATATTACTTCCAAGAAGCCGCCTAAATGAAAATACCCCGCAAAAATATATATTTACAATTTACTAAATTTATATGCTCTTGATTTAACATGATCTGTTCTGTTTTTAGAATTAATTAACGTAACTTTCATTTTGTATACTTACGAAGAAGTTAAACGGCCATTACATTTATAACAAGGACCAAAATTATGTGATGGGTTAATAGTTATTATGAATATCTGAATATAATTATTTCAGCGCCTTCTTTTAACAACTTTCCCTTCAACAACTCCTATTCGCTCTGAGCTAGAATCCTCCTAGGTCTCGGCAGCCCGCTATTTGGAAAACATGTGACTGTAATCAACAAAAGAACGAAAAGTTATCAGAACAACCAGGGTATTCCGAATTCGGGAATTATGAATGATTGATTACAAATTTTTTAAGACTTTATCCAGACAAAGTTTTAAATTCACTTTGAATGCGATAACAATTCTCTCTTTCTTATGTTTTTTTTTTTTGTACAAGATATCAGTAACATGATGAAATGATAGTGAACAAGAAACTTACAACGAAGAGAAAGTTACAACGTATCTTTTATAAGTTAAATAAACAAAATAAAATAATCCAAATTATTTCCAGCAAAATTTTTAGTTCTCAATTTTCTTTATAGTTGCAGTTGAAAGTGATTATATTATAAATAATGACAATATATAATATAGATGAAGATCATAAAGGAGACAGATTGTAATGTAGAATATTCGCCATTACAGAAGTAGTAGCCAGCCACGTGTCTGGAACCCAGGTGGTTAACAACCGGTATTATAGAGGCCATTTCAATTTCAGTAATTAATATAATTTAGGGGTCTCCTTTAACGTCCCATTTAGTATTGTAATATATTAGGTATAAATTTGTAATAACAGTATATCCCCGCCTATGGAACATATGTCTCAGATGTATGTATACCGCAAGTATAAGTTGAAGAAAACTTAGAAATTTAAACTTTCTTGTATTTACATTATTCAAATCTTGTCAAATTCGTCGGTGATTTTATGGAGCAAAAACTGGAAAAATTGTTCAGTAAAAACTCATATCCGGTTTACTAATTTTCTTGAAACTCGGATTGTTGGCAATCCATACATTTCTAATTCATTTTGCATAGGATTAGTAGAGTCAACTATGATAGCTCCCGCAAGGGGTATCTATTGCAGGCAGTTACTTGGGGTATAGCGACCCTACGGTTAGCACAGCTCAGTACTCCATGACATAGTCAGAACAGTATATAACACTTAAACCTTTTTTTCCTATGCTATGATTTCAACATTTCAGCCATTCTGCGTCGCACGGCCCAGTATAAAAGAACTTAGCCTGCACTGGCAATCGTTCGTTTAGTTGGATATCCAGGGGGCACGTGAGAACAATCTCGGACTCCAACAACTTCAACCCCCAAATACACTTAAACTACATACACTCTACCCTTTTCGGATAAGGACCCTTTACATTACTACGGTCTCCCTCCCTAGTTAATTGGCGTGCCTGCAACTAGAGAATACTGCTCGGAGGCCGGCAGGTCACTGAGAAGGCTCCGGGGAAGTACCATAGATCTTTGAGGTCGCAGTGCATGTCCTCTTTAAAAATAACTAAGACAGCACTATAAAGGAAAACATAAGCTCCCCCCCCCCAAGAAGCCTCCTTAATTACATTATCAGGAGAAATGTTTCAAATAAAAGTTGTAGTTCACATAGCTAGTTTAAAGAAAATCGTTAGAAGCATTTTAGAGAAATTAATAGAAACTGAAAAATAATTTTTCAACAAAAACACACTTCCGATCAACCGATTTTTTTTCAAACTCGGAATTTCAACAACATATTTAATTCTAATTGGTGCCACAGCAGATATGCAGGTATGCTATTTTTGTAAAATGAATTATTTATCCTTTAATGTATCGTACATTAACAGCAATAAATGGCTTATTATAATTATTATTATTATTTAATTCTAATTAATATTATTTTGATGATAAAATTGTGTAATAAACTGTGAAATAGCACTTTAGAATAAGCCGTAACCCCACCACTCACCCAAAAGTACCCTTTAATGAATTTTCCCGGAGATATTACAAATTAAAGTTGTTGTATCAGTTTGTATTTGTAGTTGATATATTAAGTTTAAAGAAAATCGTTGGTGCCGTTTTCGAGAAAATCAGAAAAAACTTCAGTAAAGTCAAAAAAAAAATCAGTAAAGTTGTACTTCCGGTTGAACAATATGTCTCCAAAATATCAAGTTTGAAGATTCTGCGATTTTTTGTTTGACAGACAGACACCATATACACAGACCAATTGCTAAAACCACTTATTTGGACTCGGAGGACCTCAGAACGGATATTTCCGGTGAAAACTAGATATCGAAAATTTGACACGATTCTAATACTTCCTCTAAAGAAGTTAAGCGAAGGTAAAAATATAATTGAAATGAAAATTTTAGTTTATGCAGAAATAATGGATTTCTACCACCAGCTCTTAGAGGGGGCAATCTGAGAAGAAGAAATGTAGAGGCATTGGAAGAAGAAGTTGAAGAGAGTAGGTGCTATTCCAGCCGTCAGCTTAAAAAGGGCCAATTCTCTCTCTCTCTTATTTAAAAGCCATTCGCACAACCATCAAAGTTCAACGACCATCGTACTCACAGGGTCACTCTCCTCTCGGCTACCGTACTCTTACTTTAAATTGCACAGTATAAAGTCCTTACAATGATATATTTCTCGAATTCAAAATGTAGGATATAATTTGGGGTGTTCCATATTTAAGCTAAGAGCTAGTATTAATCAAAAACCCTTGAAATAATTCTAAATTTTCATAAATTGAACAAACTTGTACCCTACAGCAAAGAATAGATTTAGAGACTGTATTAAAAAGTTTCTGTTTTGCCAAGAAGGAAATGGTTATTAATAAAATCTTATTAAATATATTTGAATAAAAATTGCATATTTCCAAGAAAATATTCTTACATTAAATATGTAGTTCGGTCCGCAATACTTGATAACATCTATGAATTTATCTGTCGCAGTATCCTTCAATCTTTTAGTTCTGACGGGTTTTGGATTTTCATCCATCGTCAGAGTATAGATTACACGAATTGATTGTAAACCTTACTCTGATGATGAATGAAAATACGAAATCAGTCAGAACCAAAACATTGAAGCCATACTACGACGGATAAAATCATAAACAATATTCATAACTAAAGTCACAATATGAGATATTGTATAACTACATATTAGTATTTATTATTCAAGGATGGGGAGGGGCAAAACCCTACGCCAGTGATGGCGAACCTTTTGAGCTCGGTGTGTCAAAATTTTGAAAAATAGAAACATAATTCTCGTGGCGTGTCACGCATCAAGTAATTATTTGTTTAATGCCATTTAAAATACAGAAGCCAAAATTATGAAACCAATAGTTTACATTTAGAGACTTGTCTTACATATTTCATTGACACTTAACATACAAAATCAAGTAATATATATATAAAATATAATTGAGCAAAAACAGAAAAACAATATAAATTTATACAATTAGAAAATAAATATATATGAAAAATTAGTGACTTTTTTGGTGTGGTGGTTTGTTTCGCAGAGCTGGAAAGCATCAGAGACATTTTCCGTGGTAGCCTGCTTCATTTTGTGGTCATCGACCGGTTTCGGGCGTTCGCCCATCTTCAGGATGCGTTTTTCAGACAGTGGGACAACACAGACTTGTACAGAGCAAACTTGAGTGTGAAAACTAAGTTTGCTCTGTGCATGTCGGTGTTGTCACACTGTCTGAAAACGCATCCTGAAGATGGGCGAACGCCCGAAACCGGTCGATGACTACAAAGTGAAGCAGGCTACCGCGGAAAATGTCTCTGATGACTTTTTTGGTGCTGAAGTTTGTCTGCTAAATCTTCTATTTCGGGTTTATACTTGGTACATTTCAAGGCCAAGCCAGCGCCACTGACTTCATCTGTTAACCGATTCCGTTTGTTTGTCTTAATATTATTTAATGCTGAGAACAATGTCTCACAAAAATATGTGGATGAAAAAATTGTTAGCAAAACAACTAAAGGAGATCTCGAGGAGCGGTCAATAAAATGTACACTTTTTTTTAATCTTTTCCAACGTTTCGACAAATTTATTGTCTTTTTCAGGGATAAAATTGAAAAAAATGTTAATCGGTTTTTATAATTTCTATGAAACAAACTAAACACAAAATATGTAGTAAACAGAGAGAGTTGCTAACTATATGAGCTACATTATCGGAAAAAAAAGATTTTTTTGAATTATGAAATTTTTTATCTTTGAAGATGCGTGTCACCAAAAATGAGCTCGCGTGTCAGCACTGACACGCGTGTCATAGGTTCGCCTTCACTGCCCTGCGCTATCCAAAGCCTCCCTGGACCTATATAGCTACCCCTAAGGAATAACAACTACTGGATCTGGAACAAAAGTCCAGGCCTAGGTTTTACCCATCTAAGTTTCACCACAGACCAAACAAATCGGACCAAAACCTTAAAAGGACATAGCTTAAGATCCTCTACTGATATCCTATTCCGTCCGAAGTCCTAAACCTAATCTCCTCCAGCCCAAACAAATCCGTCTTAGATGCTGGGTGTTTCCCACCTCCGTCTCACAAAACTCTAACAAAATGGGTCAGGCATGATTCCCATTGTATAGAGGCGATGTCTCGTTGAGCCACATGCCAGTTATGAAGCCAACCAGATGCCCGAGTGAGGGCCGTGATAGACCAGCGGAATCCCGCTACTTAAAGCTCCGTTCGGACCCCAAATGCGCATCTTAGACTCCGACAACCCAGTTCATTCACATAAGGATTTCACGTCTGGAGCTGACAAACCTGTGCCAGAAGACACACCAACAGCAGGCTCGGGACCCATGAAAGGGAGAGAGGCGCCTAATTTGGAAAGCTATCCACCTCCTCATTCCCAAAGATTCCCATACGACCTGGAACCCAGACCAGAAGCACGTCCTTCAATGAAGAAAGATCTTCCAGTCTCTCAGAACATTCCAACACCAATCTGGAAGTGAAGACACATGAGGTATAACTACATAAAGTACATATGTACACTGATATCGTCAGTAAAATGTATTAAAACATTATGAACTTAATCAAAACTTCTAATTTGTAATTTGAGAATTAGTGGGGGCGTGGTTTTCACTAACGGTTAGTCCTTTGTCATTCACTGTAAACCTGTAAATAATTTAATTGGAAGGGATCAGATGAGAAAGAGTTTATTAAGAACAATGTTCTGAACATTCTCCCGAAACATTGCTATCATAAATTCATCTTGTTATAAAACTTGCCTGATTAAATGGCTACATAAAATTTTAAAAAAACTCTTGCAAAAACTGATAGCATTCATTTGAGCTAGACTATTACCTACTTTTCTTTTTTCTTATTATACTTTAAGTCTCATTTTAAAGTAATGAGATTCTTTAAGAATTAATGGAGATTATTTTTCTCCCTATTTTCTTTCTTTACTTATTCCATTTTCTCCCATAAATGGACTCCCTTTTTAGGGATATCGAGAACGGAGTAAAATAATAATGTTTTCTTAGTGTAGAAGGGCGCCAGGGACAGAACAAAAAAAAAAAAAAAGGATAAAATAGAAAATAAAAAAAATACGTGTAAAGGAGTTTTGTCCCCTCCATCTACACTTAGCGGAGTTTCACGTCACCTTTCTTATCGCCACGTCCAACCGAAGGAGGTGTAAAAAGAGGAGGGCAGAAGACGTGTTTTTAAATATTCATCAGCCGGCCGGGAGCCTTTTTACACTTAATTGATTTACCAGAAAGTGTGTGAAGTAATGGTGTAAGGCACGCGCACTGTAGGATGTGAAGGATTTGAGGTGACAGGAATGAAAGTTAGGGTAAGAAAGAAGTGTTGAGATATTCGTTTCATATTTGAATGGAAATATCTTTCCTCGCTGAATATAGTTAGAGCGCTTGGGTGGTTGGAAGAGAAACGAGAGATATAAAAGTTGTGGACTAAATCTGATAAGAAACATTCTATAAACTGAACGAAGTCTTTTCTTTATTAAGAAATGATTGTTTTTTTTTTTTTGCAGTCAGCGAAAGGTTTTTACTCATTCAGATAAAACTTGTTTCTTATTTTCGGAAAAATAAATTAACCTTTATACGTGAACTTACAATAATTATTCTCGACTTTTTGGTTCGTGAAAACATATAAAGTTATGTTTTTACAATTAAAATTTGTTTGTCACAAATGAAACAAAAAGAAAAACAGTTTTAGTATAAGGGGGCAGACTTGGTGAAATAAATTTTTTTTATTATGATGGTATTGAAACAAACAATAAGTTTGTTTATTTGGACGTATCATTTTGTCATCTGGACGTTTTTCATCTGCTGGTAATTATTTTCTTACGAAATGTTGTGTTGCCAACTCTTCTGCCTTACATTTGTTAAAATCCTGCAAATCAGTTTCTTGGAGTTCAAAAGTTTCATTGTTTGATTCTATCTCGCAAACTAATCTTCTTTATATGGCCGAATTTTGGGGCTCGCAATGTTTAACTCCGGTTGAACGAGGTCAAATTAATTTTTTCAAATTGTTGTTGAATATACCTCTCTTCATACTCCAAATGCTTACATAAGGCTAGAGTTGTGCAGGTCTTACACCCAACTTAAACATTTTATTAAAAAATTTTAGAATGTTGGATTAGTTTGCTAGGGATGTCCAATGATAAACTCCCCTGTTTATGAATATGTTGGAAAACTATTTTATTTTATTTGAGTTATTTATTTTTAAATGCGTCCACTCTCATTAGCGAGCGTCAACGCCTGTGTACCAAGGGATGCTACTGCCGGCATAACACACAAATCATCAGGTGACGAGCCGGCAGCGAATCAGCCTTGACCTACCTACCAATACACCTACACACAGGGCTACTGTGCCCTTGCTACAGTAGTACGTCTGTAAGTCTGACCAGACAAGCGTCAATTTTTGTGGCCACAAATTTCTATACAGGCCTTCAAAATACGACCTTGATGAAGATTTTCGTTGAATTAGCTACAGCCTTACCTCCAAGTGACAAGGCCATCATTTTCCAAGTTTTCTTCAGTAGAAAAAGAAGCGTTTTCCTTCTACTCGACGGACTACAACATCGTGTTTACCACTTCACTCGACATCTGGTGCATCCAAACAACGGCCCAGCCTCTTACGCGTCATTATTTATTCACATTGTAAATATTTCATTGTACTATTACTAACCTACTAACCTAATTATAAAATTAAAAGGAATTAATTAAGTTATCTAATTGGTATCAATTTCGATTCCTATCTGCTTTCTTTACTTTACAGTCCACAAAATAAATCATCATCCCCAAAATATGCTTTATTAGGCTCCTACAGTTGATTGACAATCAAAATATTCCTTTGAACTGGGTCTCCGAGTTGAGGTACTATTTGACGATAACAGAAGAGGAAAGTTGTACCAGTGTTGAAATAATATTATTAAAAATAAGTATAAAGATCGGTTAACTTCTTCTGAAAATAATTTAATAAGGAAGGATATTGACTCTGTTTACAATACAACTTGCATTACCGTAATATTTGTACATTTGGAATAAAATAAGAATATTTATATTTTAATGTGAATATAAAAAAAAGAAAAGATTGATGGCCCAATTACGTTTGGCATATAAAAAGAAGACCTCAATATATATTGAAGGCCGTAAGCATGTGTTCTCGGACTATGTACCCTATCCAGTTTGTTTCAGGAGTGAGATGGACACGGTAGCACATTTCTTATTTTCCTGCCCAATGTTTATTAGTCAAAGAAATAAATATCTGAGGAACTATCTTGTTTTGGTTAATACGTTAGAGGATTTTTTGCATATTAATGATGTCAATAAAATAAATAAGATTTATACATTTTTTATAAGAACTTAGCTTAAAAGTAAGAACGTTATTAATGTAAGCAGCGTCGATTAATAAGTTTATTTTTTTTTTTTGTAATTGATACTTTAGTTTTCTTTGTGATGTAAATGTATTATAATGTACCAACTCCTTATTGTACGAAATGCTTATCTTTTAAACAATAAAATTTGAATTTAAAAAACAGTTTTAGTATAAGTACCACTTCTGCAATGTGGTATTATCACTTACTTAGCCCGCAAGGGTATCTGTTGCATGCAGTTACTTGGAGAGTAGCGACTCCATGGTTACCACAGCATGCACTTCGTCAGAACATACTCAATACACTTACACTTCATACACTCTACTCTTTACAGACAAGGACAAACCCAGTACCCAAATTAGGGTCTCTGTACCTAGTTAATTGGCGTAAGGGAAAAGGAAGTCTAGCTCAGTGTAGCGCGCTGGACTAGCAACGCGAAGTTCCCGGGTTCGAATCCAGCCTGCTGTCCTTAGATTTTCTCTTCCTAGGAGCCTCTACAACTCACTGTCCGGTGATGAACAGTGTTGTTAGTGAACACTGCTCGGAGACCGGCAGTGCACTGAGAATTCTCCAGGGGGCACAATAGATCTTCCAGGTCGCACTGCAATATTCCTCTATAACAATCTAAATCTACCACTTACTTAATGCATATATACTTATCGTACCTTAGAAGCATTGATAGAATTCCAAATTTGAAGAAAATCGGTTAAGCAATTTTACAGAATCGATTTTTTTGAGTTATCAGAAATTTTCTCGAAAACGACTATAACGATTTCCATTTAACATGTTATTGGATGAGTTAGGTGGAGAGAATTTGGGTCTGGTTGATGAAATAAGAAGACAGGGTTAATACTGGTTAACTATGTATAATAATAATAATGAGTGACACTGTCTGCCTAGACTTTATATTTGTAATGATACTGAATGCTAGAGCGGAAAATGGGTAATGATACGTAGTGATTGGCTGTATGAACTCAGTAGTATGAACTATATTGAACCCTCTTGAACTGTATCTCTGGACTCTCCGTCGTTCTATATATATATATGTTTCTCCCACTCCAGTCTGAGAGAGTGGTTGGTTCGTTTCTCTTCTCTTTACGCTCTTTGGTTTCTGTTACAGTCTACTAACTGCACAGATATAAATATATTCCTTTTTATTATTATTATTATTATTATTTATTATTTTATTTATCTATTTTTTTAGTCTGATGTATCTCTTAGTTGGCTGATCGGCCGAGGGTATCATAAGAAAAACACTAAAAAATTTTTTTTTTTTTTTTAAGTTTTTTATATTAATGGCCCGACGTTTCGACAAACATTGTTTGTCTTCTTCAGGGGCTATCTATAAAGAAAAAATATACATAAGAATCTAGCTAGCATTAACAGAACAAAAACAAAAACAAAAATGGTAATGGAAAACTAAAAACAAATTACAAAGGTAAATATAGAAAAATTATGGAACTATTACTGAACCTTGTAAATACAGAATTGTGTGCTCTATTACATGTTCATGTCCAGTCATAATTGAACATGTAATAGAGCACACAAATTCTGTATTTACAAGGTCCTGTAATAGTTCCATAATTTTTCTATATTTACCTGTGTAATTTTTTTGTAGTTTTCCATTACCATTTTTGTTTTTGTTTTTGTTCTGTTAATGCTAGCTAGATTCTTATGTATATTTTTTCTTTATAGATAGCCCCTGAAGAAGACAAACAATGTATGTCGAAACGTCGGGCCATTAATAAAAAACACTTTAAAAAATTTTTTTAGTGTTTTTCTTATGACACCCCCGGCCGATCAGCCAACTAAGAGATACATCAGATCATTTCTAACGGCCAACAACTTCTACAATTGGTTATTTTTTTAGGTTTAAGGCGCGTCAACATCCATGGTCATTGGCGCCTGGAGCCTTTTTAGGCTCTGCCGGCCTCCGGACAGTGTTCTCTCGTTACAGACAGCACTGTCCATCACCGGACAGTGAGCTGTAGAGGCTCCTAGGAAGAAAACATTTAAGGGAGCAGAACTGGACTCGAACCCGGTTCCTCCGCGTGGGAGTCCAGTACGCTAACCACTTAGCTAATCCCTTCCCTCTATTATTATTATTATTTATTATTATATACCTATATGTAATATTTTTCTGGAAAAAGTAGGATTTTAGGAGAGTCTCAATTTTCTTAACAGATTTTCAATTTCACAATTTGTAAAAACTTGAAAGCAGGTAAAAAATTAAATTAATACCTATTTTCTCAGGCGGATTTTACGTCCATCTACGTCAGGTGTCTTGAGCGGAAGCATATTAGCATCATATTTACTAAATCAAACTCATTTTAATACTCAATATCCAAGGTCAAGATAGAAAATCGAATTCAATATCACAATACACTTCAGCTTTTTGCGGTCGGCGCTCAAACCACTTAGCCATTCAACTAATAAAAATCATTTAGTTAAAAGTAATAAATCATTTACATTATTATTATTATTTTTTTTTAAATTTAAGAAGTTTAAAGGTTAGATTATATGGGTAAGTTTTGTTCATTACAGCTTTATTAAAATGTAGTATTTTTATTAATACAGAAAATGGGTATTGCCTTAGAAAATTGTTTTGGCAAACCTTAATGTAACTAAAGCCGCTACCCAAACCTCACTTTAAAATAAAAAAAAAAAAAAAAGAGAAAGTGTGTAAGAGAATGAGAATATGAAATGAAAGAGGAAAAATTTACTTAATCCACATCATTTGTTTCTTGTAATAGTGATTATTAATACGCAAGACTTTCTACCCTCAGTGCATCCTTATTACTAAGGCTAAGACCACCTGGGCCCCTTAATGTTGAGATTACATTCTGCCTACATATTTAAAAAAAAGAAAAGAAAAAGGAAAGAACATCAACTACAGTAAAACCACACCACAGAACTCTCCTCTACCCTAATACAACCCACAACGGACAAAGCCAAAACCTGATCCACCAACACCATTCCTTTTACCCTACACCCAGAGAGTATTCCTTCTCATCCACAACACAAAAGAGGGTTGTTTCTTCCCCTTATCCTATACTGTAGACAGTAAATGGAATTAGGAAAGCCTTCTAACGCTTCCCGTTATCCTTGTTGTAACCAATTTCCATTTTTCGAATCGGATTCAAAAGTTTTTGAAGGAAAATGAATTCAAGATAGAATTACTTGTTTTTTTGTTTTTAATAAATAAACCAACTTTTCCTTTCAATAATATAATAACACTCACTATTTATTCGATAATCGAAAAAAATCATGTATAAATGCTTAGAGATAATTTCTATCTCTAATGTGATTGCAACCGCAGACCTTGGAAAAGGATTTCTTTTAAAACAATTGAATAGTGTGACAATTATCCCAGTAAAATCAGTGGCTAAAGTATTATTACTTTTAGTCCTCAAAGATTAAAAGTGATTTTATAATTTCTAGAGATTAAAAAAATGTCAGTATTGCCATATTTCAATTTTTTTATTTTATTTTATTTTTATTTTATATGGAATTCACAATCTAGGTAAATAAATATAATAAGTGAATAGGATGATGATGTGTGATGATGAATGACATGATTAGCTGGAGGAGAGAAGCTACCCAGCGGTAACACTCTCGCAGGAGTTACTTCATATTGCTGGAGGTGATCACGGGGCCAACAGCGGCTCAGTCGACGGGGTGGATTATCTGGTATAGTTGTGGAGGCGAGATTTTGAACAAGAGGATTAGAGTTGAGGGCAAGAGAGTCATAGAGTTTTTTATATTTAGTTTTGACAGCTTCAGATACATATGGGATTTTGAGATCACTGTGGAGGGTGAAATTAGAGACATAGAATGGAGCATCTGTTATCTGACGGAGTAATTTTGACTGAAAAGACTGAATTTTCTGGGAATTTGAGCGCTTGGTTGAACCCCACAGTTCAAGCCCGTAAGTCCACATCGGTTTCAGTATACAGTTGTATATTAGTCGTTTGTGCTCGAGAGGTAGTTTCGATCGTCTTCCTATTAGTCTGAGTAGTAACTTATTCCGTTTGTTAAGTTCCAGTCTTTTTAGTTTTGTATGTGGATTCCATGTTAGTCTTTTGTCGATGTACATCCCAAGGTAGCGAACTAAGTTTGTAGGAGAGAGTGGTATTGAGTTGAAGGTTACTGAAGGACAGGAGGCACGACGCAGAGTAAAGGTGATTTGTTGACATTTTTGTGGGTTGAGTTTAATCCGCCATTTTTTGGCCCAAGATTCTATTTTATTTAAATGATTCTGTAAGAGAGTGGAGGCAGTAATGGGATCAGAGTTGGATGCAAGAATGGCAGTGTCATCAGCGTAAGTGCAAAGAAGAGTGTTTGTACAGGTTGGTAGATCTGAAGTGAATACTACCATATTTCAATTAAAATAGGTTTGGATGAGATTACTAAACTATATATTGATAATAAAAGTAAAGTAGAAATTCTTAAATTAAACATTTCTTTTAATATTTTAAATTATCAGCTGGGTATCCAAGTGCACAAAGTGTTAAAATAATTTATCTGTACTTAATTTAAAGATAATTTTGACAAATTTATAGTGTAAATGAATGAAACTAATTGTGTGTCTCAACAATACATTATCATACGTAAATTTTTCTAATTTACTTATAATTTTAGTTTTATTTCACCTTTTTTATAGTGATCTAAGACCAACTAACTTTTAAAATAAGTTTTTACAGTTACATATGACCTTTAATTAGTAAACTTCTAAAATTAATGGGTCCTACATGCCGTTTATCGATAGGCTTGTTCCCGTGTGATGTGATGGCAAGAAGAAAGAAGATATAATTTTTAAATAATAAATAAATCTAAAAATTATAACTAGTGGTTCCAGCCAGCCGTTATCTGCAGGTCAAGAACCGCCGGCAAAACCCTTTCAAACAAGGGTCAATATACAGTCAAGAGAACCGCCGCCGGCGAAACCCTTTCAAACAGGGGTCATTATACAGCCAAAAGAACCGCCGCAACACCTGGCCTGTATTTCCTGCTTATAAGGGTCAATGTACACTCAAGAGGCCACCTGGCTACCATCTGTTAACAAACAACCTTTGTTAATTACCGATGTCAATATACTACGAGGATGTCTTAGTGTGGCACGTACTTACACATCAGCGATGTGTGAGTGATGCAAATATAAACGTCGCCCCACTGGAGGAGGGGATCAGTTACACATGAGTTTAGTGCCAGATCAGTTACAAACGAGTATAACATCAGTTATACATCAGCATCAGTATACATCAGTTTGCAACCAGTCACAGATCAGTTACAAATCAATAAAGTGCCAGTATCACATCAGTTACGAGTTATCGGTCAGTTAGACAGCAGTTCACGTCAGTTAAGTTTCACACATCGCGAGCGCCTCCCTATTCAAGGTTTTAAACACTATTTCTTTAATATTTATTAATCATTTCATAATTCTTATATTCATTTACAATTGTGCATCTTAGTTATGTATTTCAAAACACTTTAAATTAATTGTTAAAATATAGTTTATTTTCATAAATCAGTAGTATGTATTTCAAATAACAACTCCCTAAAACTCTCTAACTAACAATCGCCTTCTCATCACTTCAGCTCCCGATACCAAGACACCTGATTCCAATACATCGCATAAGAAAAAACCCGCCACCACTCTCACTTCAATTCGACCGACTTCTCGCCATAGCGAAAAATCTGATTGCATTGCGCTAGAAAAACAAACGCAACAAACACAAATTGATGGCTTAATCAAAGCACATCAACAGGCCTTACTATACGCTAGGACCAGCTTGAAGCCCAGATTAACGCCCAGCAGGTCACTATGAAACAACAAGAGATGATGCTGCTTCAATAGACGCCACCTATACAAACTCAAGACCGCAAAAGCAGCCCATCCAACAAATACAGACTATACCATCCACCTCAGCATTGATACCAACCTCAAACTCGTTTGCACCTCTTGCCATACGTGAAAAGTAAAAAATGCGAACCAGTCACAATAACACAATACTTCTTCAACAAAAGCAAAACTCTAATGTTTATAGATCTATAATAATTCATCAGGTTCGCGAAATCAAAACAGATTTTCACTGGTACCAATTAAAACAGGATAAATCAAATCACGTGGTTATACGCCACCTTCACCATGTCACCGATGTACATCATCAAAGAAGAAGTCACAGCAGAGGGATTCCCAGCCAGAGCTGTTAATAACGTACTTCATCCAATCGCCTAACTCCTTTGACATGATTTTCTGTGGATCTTGACCTACTATCGAATAATGCAGACTTTTTCATCCTTCGGTACTATACTACACTAAAATCCATGTTGAAGAGCCAAAGAAGCAGCGTACTATCGTACAGTGTAATCGCTGTCAAAAGTATGGCCATGCAAGAGATTACTGCGAATATCAGCCTTGTTGGGTGAAGTACGCAGGCTTCACTCTACAGAAAGCTGTGCGAAGCAACGTGAGACACCTACCAATGTATGTTATGCCAAGAAACACATCCTGCCTCTATCGGGACCGTTCCGTTTACAAGGATTACCACGCCAACAAAGAACACTCATCAGTCCATCAGAAGAAACATTTCTCACAGTCCTGCAACAAAATGTTCCAGCCAGCACCTCGACTTTCAGCTCTCCATGCACTCTGGTCACAAGAGGCGCTCCAGCGGCGAAGTTATTCCTTGTCCACTTCATAACCTCAGTCTTTTTCCCATGATCCTCAATGATTTTCTATTCGAACTCAAAGTACAATAAATCTTCTCCTGTCTCTCCTAATTACGGGCCTTGACCAGTTCCTTCTCCACCAAACATCTTAAATGTCTCCTACAAATCAATCCCTGAATTCTTCCACTGAAATGCAAATGGCTTGAACTTCAGCCCTCAACGAACTAGACATGTTCCTAACCGACAAACACATTCACATGGCCCTTATACTGAAACACATTTCACATCACGTTCATTTCGCACAATCCCGGCAACTGGCCATCCAGACAACACAGCCCATGGAGATTCAGCCATCCTTATCCGCAACATTATATCTCATCATTCTGTAACAAGTATTTTCTTACCTTCCATAGCCTCTCTCACTGTTCCAAACAACCAACCCAGAATCACTGGTGTTGCCATGTTTACACCTACTAAATTTCCAAAAATAAAATGTTTGTCATGTTCTGAAGTTTAACATTTATTATGTTGTAGGCCTTGATAAAGACAATAGATTTGTAGAAACGTTACAAAAATATAAGTTTTTTGATTTTTAAAGACCGAATCTCACTCCATCATAGTAAGAACGAACGGTAGAGAAGAATCTTCTAAAAAATACAATGTTTAACGCGAGTCCTTTAAATATTCTCGTTCAGCTGTCACACTCTTTTGCACTACTGTGGGCAAACTTGAATTTAAGTTTGTAAAAATGGCACTGTACTATCTTCTTGTCAAATATATAATTATTGTATAAGAAATATTATTTTGTATATAAATGTATCAAGAGATTATTAGCATAAGCAAAAAAACAAAAAAAATTTATGAATTCTAAAATTTGGGAATTTATCGGTCATTGCAAGCATATTTTGTTGTTGCTGACCGGTTTCAGATTTTCAACCTTCATCAGAGTAAAGTTATCAAATTCGGATGGTTACTTCACCTTAATGTTTTCGTTAACACAATACTTGTTGATATGCGGGGGAAGTTATAAGGTTGAAGTAAAAAGAAACTGTTTTAATTTATACCTAGTATTGATTTACATATATCTACTTTCTTTTTTTATAAGTATACATAGATAAATTGAATTACAAAGAGATAAAGAAGTAAACGTAAGAATAGTGAGTTAATTTCTGATTTAGTATGAAGTTTAGCCGATAGATAGCTGACGCTACCCTACAGAAACATGTGATCGACTGCAAGACTGTATATTGGCCTGTCCCACCTGTAACATCGATCCTCAACTACCTTTACACACGTCATAATAAATTTTATCCATTCTAATTCCTTTCTCCCTACCAACAATCCTATTACAAATTTTTCTTTTTTGTTTCTTTTATATTAAAAAATATATATATTAACTTACTATTTTTTTACTTTAAGAAATTTAGTTTTTCATATTTTTATTAGTTTATAGATCGATTTTTATTTTTTTAATATTACAGAAATTAAATATGTGGAAAAGGCTACCTTGAAAAAAGGTTTGCTTAGTACTGTGAATATGAATTATTCATAATTTTCGATAAGTTATATTTTTTCAATAAAAAATATACTTCATTTTTTTCTTATCGATACTTGTATACATGCTTTGGGTTATTGAAATGAAAAAAAAAAGGTTTACTTTGTTTTTAACTTCATTATATTAATTACGCTGTGTTTATTTCATTTATCGTATTATTAAGTTATGAATGAATAATTTAATATATTGTTCTAAAAAGGCGGGAAGAGATTTCGACTCAAAATCGAATAGCGGTGAAGAGGGCAAGCTTGAAAAAAGCTCGGGGCACTTTACGACAGTTCTGCGCGGGGCTCGATGCAACGGTTCATAGCAGGGAGACTTGAAAATGATTAAATTAAACTATCAGGCATATTTTCCGAAATATATCAGATATATTTTGGTAAGTGCCTGGTCTTTTTGTGGTCACCGACCGATTCGGCCATTCTCAGGATGTTTTGGTTTAAAACAGTGCTACAACACCGAGCAAAATCAGTTTATATTTGTGTAAAGACTTGCCAGATTATGCTCTGTGCAAGTCTGTGTTATCGCACTTTTTAAAAAAACCTGATTAATCCTGATGATAGGCGAATGCCCGAAACCGGTCGATGACCAGCAAAAGAAGCAGACTGTCACAGAAAATATCTCTGACGCTTTCCAGCTCTGCGGACCCAACCACAACAATATTATTAAACTGTTAATTTTAATTTTAAATAATACTTTTCTCCATTATATTGTAACGTTTTTCCGTCTTAACTAGCTACAGCAACTAGTTTTAAGTGGGTTCGTTTAGATAAAATATTCTAAACTTCAATAAGAAAAACACCAATTTATTGTTTTACACAATAAATTACAAATACAACACTGGATAATAATTAATTCACAGTTTAAACCACAAGAGTTCACATTGTTTACTTTTTATACACTTTTCACAAACTAGTGACTTCGTTTGTAACAAGAAACTCTCCCAACTCTCTGTGGTCCCACTATTTATACGGGTGGAGAAATGCCTGGAATGTTCTCAATTCTTCCAGAGAGAACTAGAGCGCGTCGCCAGCGCTTCCCAGCGGCTACTAAGAGAACTTGAGGTACATGCTTTCTCTCCTAGATGGCACCACTGGCTGCGTTACAATATTATTATCTTTCTTAATAATTATTTATTAAAAAAAAAAAAAAACCTATTGCGCAAGAGCCCATGAAGGGTCAAGGCTTGCCAAACTGCGATTTTTACTGGGGGACGTATGTGGTAAGCACGCCGTAGTTCCCTCGCCGTTTAGTTCCTGCCTTTGCTACCTAGGTGCGCTAGCATCTGTAGCCATCCCACTTTTTCTCACGATGCTGGACAACACCAACTTTGCCCTTACGGGAATCGGACCCTGAAATGCTCGCTCCAAAGGTGAGTGCGCTAGGCACTAAACCAACGCGTGAGAACGATTATAATGATAATTATTTAACATAATATAAAATTAAAAAAAAAAAAAATTAATGCAGTACAATAAAAGATTTTGTCTGATGATGGTAAAAGTTACATTCGCAATAAAATAAGATATACAAATCTCTATTCTTACTTTCAACTATTACATGTTGGTAAGTTTTGTGTAGTGTCATAATGTTGTGTGCAGAAAGAAAGTACAAATTTTTTAACATAGAACAGTACTATCTTCGAAGCACCGTAACGTCCAAATAAAACTTAACAAATAAAATACTTGAGAGAAAATTTGGTTTTGAAAAATTGTGGTTTGGCAATTGAGTGTTATCAAATTTATTTTAACAAATAAAAGAAAATATTTAAATCAATGAATAAAAGAAAAAACAATGTATGCTTTTAAAAGGAAATAATTTTATTTCTAAATAACTACGGAGAGTGTTTTATTTCTAACAAAACTTAAAAGGGTTAATAATTACTTACATTTAAAGAACTAGACACTCACCCACACACATAGTGTATACATAAGTATTAACTATCTTTTAGTATATTTTATTATCTTAAGATTTATTCAAACTAATTTCAAATACGGGTATTAGTGTTTCATTAGTCTATGACATTCAATTATTTAAATCGGCAACGTTGAGGAGATTGATGATTAAGTGATGTCCTGAGAGGTCGAACACAGACGGACAGACAGACTGACAGTCGTACCTAGTCTCTATAAGATGAATGGTCATGCGATCAGGGTAATCGAGCCCACTTCGCTATGATTGTTGATTCACCTTTGTAACAGCTGAATTTACACTAGCTTAATGTAATGGCTCTCAGTAGCCAGTTACGGGCAGTTTCTTAATTTGATCTTTCCCAAAAAATTAGCGAATAATTCTCCCTCCAGTCACCAGTCCCTCTTCTTTCGGTAGCTATACTGTCACTTTTACGACTTGACTTAAAGAACGTCACTAGTTACACATCACACTTACCCGTATCTGAGTGTGTCTTTTTAATTATAAGTTAATATAAGATTATATTACTATATAATATTTACTACTAAGAATGACGTAACTACACAGATCACAGGATATAGAATCGAGGCAGTGGTCATATCACTAAATTGGTGTAAGTTTTCATCCGAAATCCTTTACGGCTGATATCATAGATTAACCCTTGATTTCTATAGTTACCGACTTAAACCTAGGTATAAACTATGTGTATACTGATTACAAAAACTTAGCTTATAATATTTTCAAGTTCCATAGAGATTATTAATAGTTAAAATATGAATTATTGTCATCACTTACTAGTACAAGGAAAGTAACTTTTCCCACATTATGCTCACAATAATGATGTGATGGAATATCGTTATGCTAAACATACAATGAGTTGTCAGCTACTTAGTTGACAACTAACGTTCTTCGTGACGGCTGTACTAGGCGACGAACTGGAATTCCCACCACGAGCTTAAGGTTAAACTTTTCCCTTTAACAAAAAAAGGAAGAAGCTCAGTACAAAAAGGACAGCAATTATTCGACTACATCATTCTACAGCAAGACTGCAACAAAATTATAACAGTCAGTATTCCACATATCTCCATGGATTTCTTCAGTCTGTCGCTTTTTCTTTTTAACTTCTTACAAAATTCTATTACTAGTTTAATTAAACATTTTGTTCGGTATTTAAACTAAATTTAAATTTGCCGCCAACAACGTACAATAATTTTATTTCGGTGAGAGTATTGTACTATCTTGATAATAATTTACTAATTTATTAGACTGTGTCCTAAGAGTAGAGAGAGGGCAACCTATGCTTTTTTTCCTCGCTCCGTTAGTCGCAATATAACACTCGGACGAGTAGGTCGCTATCTAAGACTCGCTTAAGCAAGTCAACATATAACACTCTTTTGAGTAGGTCGCTTTTTCATGCCAGTTTGGTTGCTCTTTATTGTGAAAACCCAAGTTTGGGTTACTTCTGGTTTTTCTAGTTAGTGTTTAAACTGATCTGTTTGTCGAGTTCTCCTGGCGTCCTAGAGCTCACTGTGAAATGGCATGGTTGCTACTTCCGGTTTCGTCTCCCAGCATTAGTAACCAGTATTCTACGTTTTAAGATAAGCTCCATTCCTTTGGCTGTTGAAAGTGATAAATAATATTTGCTACCAATTTATTAATTTAACTTATTCATTAATTTTTTTTCTCATATAATTTTTAATATTTTTATTTCCCATTTGCTCAATCAATTATATCATTATATACAGTCCACTCAATATTTTCACTCTTCAATTTATATTTTTGCTGTTTTCTATTAATCAGAGCCCACTCGAGTTATCTCGCCTCAATTTTTATTATTAATTATCTTTCCTGTATTTACTGAACAGAGCCCATCAGAGGTTGAGATAATAGGGTGTGAAAGAGCTCACTTTTATTTTATTAATTTATTATTTTTATTTTCTGTTTTTATTAAACACACATATTTAGCTGGTAAGTTTAAACAATTACAATCTATCAGCTCTATAGCTTTCGGCAAATCTGAGCCGCACTCTAATCTATCTAATCCGATTTATTTTTCCCCGGACTGATGCACACTTCAGACCATTTCCGGTTATTGTTCACACAATTATTAGTCTGCAGACCTGGGAGGGCTTTTCAAAGTAGTGCCCCCTTGACTTTCTACATATATTGACATACTCTCCATACTCTAAGGTGCATACTTTGGTTTGTCTCTACCTTTACCTTTGCTAGAGATAATTTATTTCCGAACATATCACAAGATTCTATATACTAATGAATGCACATTTCACAAATATTTTATGTCTCAATAAATTTATCGATACATATACGAAATGCTATATAACATCTTCGATTTTATCCGTCATAGCATGCTTCATTTGGTTGATATTGATTGGTTTCGAACACTCAACCATCGTCAGAACAAGGCTGTCAATCAATATCAGAGTTGATGTTAACTTTTCAAAATCTCTGGCCCCAAATGAATATCCGAAACCTGTCAAAAACCATCAAAATGAAGCAAATTATGATTGATAAAATCGTAGATGTATACGAAATGTATTTGCTTTTTTACACTGGCCGAACCTTACTACTATATAATTATCTAGTTCCAATGTTAGCCAATATATCAACATAATCATAAAAATATATTCTAATATAATCTGCTAATAAATTGTTCCATGAAGTATAAACGGTAAGTATTAAACCTATAAACAAAAAGTATTAAATCATTTAATAATGAGCATCCAGCCATATCAAGTTTTTTCTATGTGTTAGCAGTTATCATCATATAAGAGAGTAAATGTACAAATAAATGAATGGGGAGAGTTGGGGTGTTAGGTAAGAAATGGTATGTTTGATTGTTGTAACCATTTTAGTACCTCCACCTCTACTGTAACAGTATCCGATCTGCTGAGTTAATGTCTGCTATACTGGCTGATGTTGTAGGGTTGTTCACGGGGATACGTGGGGAGGTTTTGCTAGTAACGGAACATAGCTTGGGTGAGATAACCAAAACAGGAAGCTGTGCAGCCAGATATCGGCCTCCCCCTAGTACCTCAACGGCAGCACAATTTCCTGAAGCAAAGAGAATCTCTTCACTACTACCCTCTTCTGCTCACGAGTATACCCTCTCGCCCATTTACTGAGCTGTAGTAAACTTGGATACTTGGTTACATACCTACTTCTTGGAGACAACCCAGTCTAGCAATCTAAAATACCCCTTTTTACTGAAGTTGAAACAAATCCCAACATCCAAATCTATTTCTTGAAAAATATTTAGATTTAATACTTCTTGAATATGCTTGTATATAATCGTCTTTCAATTAGAAACTAACACATTAGTTAATGTACTTGATTTTGACTTACACAGTAGGGCAAATAAGTAATATATTGCTAATTGTATTGACATAACATTTATTTTCAGAGAAATATTGCAATTATAAACATTTCATAATTATTACTTTCTCTTACTACTAAGTAAGAGAAAGTATTTACGATCGTGCCCAATCGTCGTAAATCACATGACTTTACTTCAACCACTGGTCTAATCATGTGTTTGAGAAATAAGCTCCGCTCAATGTGTCGAGACAGCTCATCATCATTAATCTAATCACTCAGTCGATCTTCTACACCGTTTTATCCCAAATCCCATTCTCGCTACACGTCATCTCTCTCTATTTTGCTTTAAGTTTCTAGTTCTTCATTTCTCACTTATTCTAAATTTCTATATTAAATCCTTAATAGTAAAATTAGTTAAATATTTATTATAGTGCCGTACAAAGTTACTTTTTTTGTTTGATATATTTAAAAAAAAAAATCTCTCTAGATTCTATCGAAACTTAACTATTAATGGTTCCCTTCACAGGCAACACAATGCCACCTTCGCTATTACTTCCAACTTTGGGATCGCCGTATTTGAGAGCAAGCTCTCCATCCTTAATTTCCCCCCTCAGGATTCTGGTATAAGATGAATCTGAGACGGACTCTATCACGAATCGTTTACTATCATGAATCTATCATCGTGCTAACGGGCAACAGTATACAATCGTCGAGCCATCTTTTTCGATGTTATTAACTCCCCATATCGCACTTACTCTATCTAAATATTAAGTTATTAAGAGTTTACAAGATTTTATTATAGTGTGATACAAGTTAGTTTTTACATTTCATCTTTTTTCTGCTTCTCACCTACCAAGGAGTTTGACTAATTTTAAAGTATCTCGGTTTTATAATGTCAATCAAAACTTTTAAAAGTGGTAATTTTAATTGTGATTGTTAGGGAAGGGGGATGCCCACGTGAAGGCCCTGGGTTCGATTCCAGCAGTTCTGTCTTTAGACTTGCAGCGGCTTTTCAAGCTCACTCTCTGGTGATAGCAGTGTTATCCCTAACTGGAGAACACTGCCCGTTGGTGGGGTAGTGCACAGAGAAGGCCCTCCAGAGGGGGCACAATAGGTGTTTCAGATCGCATGCACTAGATTAGATTAGTATGGGGGGGAGCCTCATTCCACTCCGACCTGCAAAGCAAGGTCTATTGTGGATCCCCTTAAGTATAGCACAACCACCAGCTTTACGCTCCTAATCAATCCTAGCAAAGCCGAAAGCGGCTCCGTCATGAAGCGCATAGCTTCGGGATTCTTCCAATTGAAGAAACCTTATCCTCTTCAGGTCGGCGCACTCACAAAGGATGTGCGCCGGGGTTTCTTCCTCTGCCTTGCTGAATCGGCATACCGCACTATCCGCACTGCCTGACTGTCGGAGTATATGGCCACTCTTCTACCCACTGCACCTTGCCTTGTAATCTCCCTAGCGCAGAGTTGTAATGCCACGACTTCAGCCTGAAAGAACGTTGCGTACTTCCCTAGGCTGGCCTTGATCTTAACTTTAGGCGTGCCCCATAGACCCTGGCTTCGACCTCAGTTGCAGTTTTGATCCATCTGTATACCGATCGAGTTACCGAACAGGGGGGTCACAGTCCTATTCGCCTCTGCTCGGTTTAACAATTTGGAAATTCCTTTCGATATGATACCTAGGAATCATCCTGTCAGTTGGCATTCCAAGTAGATGTTCAGCCTTGATTTCCTCAATCAACGTCTGGTTATTACGATCGTGCCTAGAGGTGATGGGAGGTGGCCCCTGCAAAAGCCTATGTATCCCCATTCTGGCATCGCCTTGAACGAAGATGTGTAGTGGTGGCAAATTACTCAGTGCAGTAACCGTTAGCAGAATTTCCAATTTTCAAATAAAAATTGTCCATAATTTAAAGCCATTTTGTAAACAACTAACATCTTTTAACATTTAATCCATTTCCTTCCAGGAAGCTATAGATGTGACTAGATTCTAGTCCAGAAGAGGGCACCAATAATAATTGAATATTTAACGTCGCAGATTCCTCAGATAACTCTGAAAACAATTATTCCAGAAACTACAGCAGTAAGAGAAAGTTTTACGAACGTGCCAGATTTTTCTAAATTGAGTTTTCACAGGAAATACGTTTGAGGACCTTCACCACTAGGTCATTTTGAGCTACTATCTCCTGAGCTTGCAATGTACCAAAAGTTTCATACCTCAACTTAGTTATTGCTACGCAATCAAACAACAGGTGGGGGGCCGTTTCCTCCTCCTCCACCTGACATAATCTGCATAAGGGTTCCGCTCTAATGAGCCCTACCTTATACAGATGCTTCCTGAACCTCCCATTACCCGTAAATAGTCCCGTCACCAGAGAAATCTGGCTCCTACTCAGACTAAGAGTCATTTGGGTCCTTCGTTTACACAGTCCTGGCATCATCCTTTTATTGTGGATGACACCCGGGCTCCCCCTCCAGACTCTTCATGCTTCCTGCGATACCACTCTCTAATCGCTGCACGAATCGCTCCGCCAGTTATCCCAAGGACCGGCCCTGGACCAATGAACGGAGAATTTGCCCCGTTCCTGGCCAGTTGATCAGCTATCTCATTCCCCTCAATCCCTGCATGTCCAGGCACCTGTGATGTGATAGCGATAGCAAGAAAAAAAGAAGAGATAATTTTTAAATAAATCTAAAAATTACAACTAGTGGTTGAAAATTGGAAAAGGATCCAGCCAGCCACTACCTGCAGGTCATGAACCGCGGCAAACCCTTTTTGTATTTCTTTCAAAAAGGATCAATATACAAAGTCAAGAGATAATACCTTACAGGCCTACCTGGCCCACCATCTGTTAACAAAGCGTCGCCACCCCGGCCAAATCAGCCCTTATTAACTGATGTTAGTCAGGCTTTCGATAAAGTGTGGCACAACGGTCTCCTGTTCAAACTTCGGCAGATTCTGCCTGATGGGCACTATCGGCTGCTTAAAAGTTATCTGTCTGACCGATTCTTCGCAGTACGAAATGGCGATCAATACTCAGCAGTGTTCCCCATTAGGGCAGGGGTGCCGCAGGGAAGTATTCTCGGTCCGATACTATATTCTATTAGTACAATGGAGATCCCTACATCCACTGACACACTGTTGGCTACATATGCAGACGACATAGCAATACTTTCAACTCACAAAGACGCCACCACTGCATCCTCATCCTACAGGACCATTTAAATCTTATACAGGAACACTTCAAGCTTTGGAAAATCAAAATTAATGAAACAAAATGTACACATATAACATTCACCCTCAGACGATCAAACTGCCCGACTGTGTATATTAACGATACTCCTATACCACACGAAAAAGACATCCGATACCTTGGACTCTACCTAGATAGACGCTTGACTTGGAACACACACGTAACGAAAACTCGACAGTCAATGAAAACCAGATACTTCCTAGTAAAACGCTTACTTGACAAAAGATCTAAATTAAACCTGAAAAACAAAATTCAAATCTACAAAACCATAATAAGACCAATTTGGACCTACGGACTACAACTTTGGGGAACTGCCAAACCGACACACACTAAACGGATACAAGCCATACAGAACAAGATACTGCGAACAATCACACAATGCCCATACTATGTTTCTAACATGACGCTACATACTGACCTTCAAATCCCATTTGTACACGACTTAACACAACAACTTTACAAACGATTCTACAGCAAACTAGGAACACACACGAACCCGCACGTCACAAACCTGTCCTCCCTAACCATTCCTGGGAATCCTCCCAGACGTTTGAAGCGCCAGTGGCCAAGGGATCTCCTGTCACAGGAAGAGGAGTAACAAGACAGGAATAGTGGCATTGGCCACCTCCTTCAAGTCTTCAAGCCACATTTATCTCAGCCCACATTTACTTATTGTACTGTTGTTACAGATTGTAAATATAAATAAACAAACCAACCAAATTTAGGTAGATAAAGTGCACCATATAATAAAGCATATTATACAATAATATATAAATACGTCAAGTAAAATAAAAAACAAAATATTTGGTTTGTAACAGCAACCAAAGAGAGTAAGAGAAGCTCAACCACTCTCTCGGACTAGAGTGGGAGAAGCTGTATAAATATAGCGATGGACAGTTGAAATCAGTTCAGTACATCCAATCGCTACGTGTCATTCTCGTACCACTCTACCTTAAACCTTCATCTATTGTAAAGTCCAGGCAGTATGGGTCTATTTATTAATATATCAGTTAACCAGTGTTAACCAAGTCTTCTTCTTATATCATCAACCAGACCTAAATTCTCTCCACCTAACACATCCATTATATGGTAATATATTTTTGTATTTGTTTGTCAGTTTTTATTTTTTTTATTTTTCATTATGTTGTTTTATTATTAATATTGTTAACAATTTTTAACTTTTTATTATTCTATTTTTTTATTTTTATTTTGTTTGTTTTGTTTTTATATATTGTATTCTTCTATATTATAAATATATTCATTCATTATTTTGTTTCGTTCTGTACTTTTTAATTAATTATTTATTTTTTTAAAATTAAAATGTAAATTATTACATGTAAATACTTCATTTAAGTGGAGCATGTAGTTATATAAATAAATTCTCCCTCATTAGGGTTACTTTTGAGAAAAAAAACCTGGAATACAAACTATCTAGATATATGCCACCACTTTTATTTGTCATATATTTCTGGAATAATTGTTTTCATGGTTATCTGATGAATCTGCGACGTTAAATATTCAATATTATTGGCGTCCTCTTCTGGACTAAAATCTAGTCACATCTATAGTTTCCTGGAAGGAAATAGATTAAATGTTAAAAGATCTTAGTTGTTTACAAAATGGCTTTAAATTATGGACAATATTTATTTGAAAATTAGAAATTCTGCTAACGATTAGTGCACTGCGATCTGAAACATCCATTGTGTCCCCTCTGGGGCTTTTTTAGTGCACTACCCCACCACCGGGCAGGGTTCTCTAGCTAGGGATAGCACTGCCATCACCGGGTAGTGAGCTTGAAAAGCTGCTACAAGTCTAAAGACAGAACTGCTGGAATTGAACCCCAGCCCTTCGCGTGGGTATCCCCTTCCCTAACAACCACAATTAAAATTAACACTTTTAAAAGTTTTGATTGAAATTATAAAACCGAGATACTTTAAAATTAGTCAAACTCCTTGGTAGATGGTTTATTGCTATATATTATGTAAAGGAATTTTCGTAGGTCAGAAGAAGAAAAAAGATGAAATGTAAAAACTAACTTGTATCACACTATAATTAAATCTCTTGTAAACTCTAAATAACTTAATATTTAGATAAAGTAAGTGAGATATGGGGAGTTAATAACTTCGAAAAAGATGACTCGACGATTGTATATTGTTGTCCGTTAGAACGATGATAGATTCATGATACTAAACGATTCGTGATAAAGTTCGTCTCAGATTATTCTTATATAGGAATCCTGAAGGGGGAAATTAAGGTTGGAGCTTGCTCTCAAACACGACTATCCCAAAGGTGGAAGCGATGGTGGCCTTGCCTTGTGAAGGGAACCATTAATAGTTACGTTTTGATAGAATCTAGTGGGAATTTTTTTTTTTTTTGTTGGAAGCAGAAAACAAGGAGATGGATATATCAAACAAAAAAAGTAACTTTGTACTGCACTATAATAAATATTTAACTAACTTTACTATTAAGAATTTAATATAGAAATTTAGAATAAGTGAGAAATGAGGAATTAGAAACTTAAAGCAAAATAGAGAGATATGACTTGTAGCGAGAATGGGATTTGGGATAAATCGGTGTAGACGATTGACTGGGTGATTAGCTAATGATGATGAGCTGTCTCGACACATTGAGCAGAGCTCATTTCCCAAACACATGATTAGACCAGTGGTTGAAGCAAAGGCGTGTGATACAGAAATAACGACGATGGCTGGTTCTCTTTCCTGTTTGTAAGGCGAATGTAGATAATCTATGATAAGCTAGAGATCTGTATCAGATAAATACTACGTGTTACTAAGTAATGCTAAGAAATGCTTTTTATACATTGCTATGCACTTCAATCAAAGTGATGACCAAGAAAACATGAAATTACTTTTAAATTTTCTTTTTATTTAATTTATATTTAATTCAATTTATTATTATTTGTGGGTGTGTGTATCTGTGCTAAAAAAAAAAACCATATCAACATTTCCTGCCAACCAAGGATTACTGCTTGTTTTGATAAAATTCATTGTGAATTTAAAAAAAGGACTATTCGAATAAACAAAACCTAAAGTGGAAATCATCATCGCGGAATCGTTATTTCTAATTATACAGCGTAGAGAAATACTCGGAAATAAAGATTTTTTTCTTCTAACAAATCTTTTGTATGCATCAAATTGTTTATCATTAATTTCATTCACTTCTTATTTAGAATATAAACAAAAATTTTACATAATTTCAATTTTGCTGGTTTATTACAAAATAATACATTAATATGGTATTCAAATCGTCAGGCCTTAAAATTACAATGAGATGTTTGTTCGGCAATGGCCAAAGGAGTTTTTAAAGAAAAAGAATTCTTTGTTGCTCTACGTTTCGGGTACTATTGGTGCCCTTCTTCAGGAGCTCTGTAAAAATTTATTGGAGAAAATACAGTATAGTAGTTGTAAAAGAGTGCATAGATTTATTAAAAAACAAAAAAATTAAATCAAAGAAATGATATCAGAAAAAATTATAAAACAGAAGTGACAGTAAATTAAATAAAATGATATTAACAATAAGAGAAAATAAGACAGATAAAGATACCGTTAGGGAAGGAGAGGAGTAGATGTTGAGAACGTTAAAAATGACTATCCTATTCATCTAATTCTTAAAACCATCCAAAAATTCACAAACAAACCTCCAACGCAGAACCCTCGAAACATTCCACCTAACAGAATACTGAACCTCCCATTTACCACACTCGCTCACCTTCATTAGTCGAGGAATTAATCGATTCATTTCCAATAGAATCAATAATATCCTCAAAAACCTTATCCCCAACCTTCGAACAGGCTTCTCTCCCACCAACAAACTAAATAAATTTTTCTCAAAAATTAAAGATCCTATTGAAAAATCCAACAAAACACATATGGTATGCAAGCTTCAATGTATTGCATCCAACTGCAACACTTGCTACATAGGTGAATCCAAACAGTTTTTACAAAAAAGACTCAGGCAACACGAGCTATCTCAAACTATCAACTTTATCAAGTCATTTTTATTAGTGGGCGATAAGAAATTTCAGGTATATACTGTACTAATAAGAATAGATAAAGTTTGAAGAAAGACAATGCAATGTTTATGGACAGTCAAAAGCTTGTACGAGTAATAAATAAATGTGAGATCCAAGCAAGGTTAATACAAGAAAATATGAAATTAAATTGAAGGTTGGCAGCTAACGGCAAATTGGAGATGATATTGAAATAAATAATAGAGAAAATCAAATGTATTCGTTTTTATTTATCATGCTCATTTTTAAATGATGTTAATTTATTTTTAAATTAAATTAAGAATATGTTGTACGAGATGTCATGGTGTATTTATTAAGGTATTTTTTAATAGGGCGCGATAAAGAGAATTTGGTTCCACAGGTCTAGAATTTAATAAGAGGTGCATGCATCATGCATTTTTTATTTTACGTTTTTTTGGTGTGTGTGTGTGTGTGAATATATTTTATATGTTATATAACTGTGTCTGTGTTATGTATATATATATTCACCCTTTCACGAGAAATGAAAGAGTGTGTCTGAGTAATAGTCTATTTGGTCATTCATTATGTTTTTGTGGATAGTCTTGTGTTTGTATGTTTCTATTTTTTTCTAGAATGTCCATTCGTCTTCCTTTTATGCCTTGTTGTTTATCTAATACTTTGGATGTGTATAATATTAACTATTACTCTGGATTTTTATATCTTATTTTATGAATTCCAGCAAGTCAAAAAGAAGTTGATTATATAAGTTAGCTTATAAAAACCTCAAAAGACTGTTTATGATTAGCGATAAACAAGGCATATTTCATTCTATTTATTCCTTCAAGTGGTGAAATATATAATAATACATAAATCCACAATGTAAAACAAATAAATTATATCAATAAATAAAAATATGAAAAATTTTAAACACTTTCATTGAATGTTTAGTGAAAAATGAAGATTGAAATAACTTTGAAAAAATGATGACAGTAAAAGGGGAAGTAAAAGAGATACATCTAGCAATTTTCAACATTCTGTTTATCGAGTTAGAAATATGAAGGGGATTGGGGGCGGAGGGCTGATGTTAACGAATTATTATTACTGTTGACAACATTTTCGACCGTAATATGTAGTATGGGGGTAGAGGTAGAGAATAAATCAACTTTGCATATTATTAGTGAGATGCCATTTTCAGAATGGTAACCTTAGACTGGCTTAAGATGGCCAACCAACAAGAGTACACATCCTTCATCTAATGAAGTTATCCCCTAATAACAATAACTTCTTCAACAAACAATCTAAATAAATTGTTATTTTTATTGATTTGCAAATTGATTATTTGATTAAATTGACAGAATTTATATCTAAGTAATCAATATAATTTGTTTAATTACTACTTTATAAAATAAACATTAACCTAAGAGTTATTTACCTATCAAACAGTGAGTATAATAATGCTTTTTTTTTACAATCGAGTTCAGGCATTAACGAACCAAGGTAAAAATATCTTGTTTACGTATTGAATATTGAATTCTTTCTGCAATCGATTAAATTGGTTTCAGAGACATTTTCCTTGACAGCCTGCTTCATTTTGTGGTCATCGACAGGTTTCGGGCGTTCGCCCATCTTCAGGATGCATTTGTCAGACAGTGATAACACAGACTTGCACAGAGCTCTGTGAGTGTGTAAACTGCCTGACAAACGCATCCTGATGATGGGCGAACGCCCAAAACCGGTTGATGACCACAAAATGAAGCAGGCTATCACGGAAAATATCTCTTGATGCTTGCCAGCTCTGCGGAACCAACCACCACCACAACCATTAAACTGGTTCTGAAACTTATATGATTACAAAAAAATATGAAACATTTTATATAGAGAGAATGTATTTTAATTGAAGTAAATATTCACTCTATTAATAACCTGCTTTCTTTTTAATATAACCTCAAATCCGGTTTTATTTGGGATTTGTTTTGAAATATGTTCTTGATGTGATGTGATGGCAAGAAGAAGAAGAAGATATAATTTTTAAATAAATATAAAAATTATAACTAGTGGTTGGAATTTGGAAAAGGATCCAGCCAGCCGCTATCTGCAGGTCAAGAACCGCGGCAAAACCCTTTCAAACAGGGGTCAATATACAGTCAAGATAACCACCGCAAAACCCTTTCAAACAGGGGTCAATATACAGTCAAGAGAACCGCCGAAAAACCCTTTTTGTATTTCCTTCATACAAGGGTCAATGTACACTCAAGAGGCCACCTGGCCACCATCGGTTAACAAAGCGTCGCCACCCCGGTCAAAAAAGCCTTTGTTAACTACCGACCTCCCCTAGGGTCAATATATTACGAGAGATGTCTTAGTGTGGCACGTAGTTACACATCAGCCGATGTGTGAGTGATGCAAATATAAACGTCGTCCCACTGGAGTTCCAGATCAGTTAAGTTCGAATCATCAATCAGTTAAATGCGAGCCATCAATCAGTTAAGTTCGAATTATCAATCAGTTAAGTGCCAGTACGAAAGAAGTTCACATCAGTTCCAGATCAAAAGCACCATCACACATCGCGAGCGCGTCCCTATTTAAGGTTTTGTCACTACTTCTTTAATAATTTATATTCATTTCATAATTCTTATATTCATTTACAATTGTGCATCTTAGTTTTTCTATTTCAATACACTTTAAATTATTTGTTAAAATATAGTTTATTTTCATAAATCAATAGTTCGTATTTCGAATACCAATTCTCTAATCTCTCTAACTAACAACACTTACTCCTCACTTCGACTTCCGGTATCCACAAAACGATACCAATACATTGTTTTCGCGTATTGCCGCTAGAGTCGGGTTAGTTAGTGTTACTTGTGAGAAAAAGTAATGACAGCTTATCCTTTTTTTTATTTGCACTAATATTTGCAATTCAAGATCAAGGAATTCCTTTAACGTAAATATACTTGCTATTCTTTGATTTGAAAAGTAGAAATGGGGGTTAAAACAAAATAAATAAATAAATAAACTTCCAAATTATAAGCGCAAAAGATTACCATGATACAAAAATAATTATGGAAATCAAATCTTATGCCACCAAAGACATTTCATACTCTCATAAGAAGCGGGATGGGTGCTCCCTATCAATTGTACACTTGATTCAAGCACCTGAAAATCTATAAATGGCCCGTCCTGGGCCTTAATGAAGCTATTGTAAAGTTGGGAAAGATCTCGCACCCAAACAAACTGTTTTAACAGAGAAGTCAAATTCAAGATATAAAGTCATGTAAATAAATTTTTTCTTTCAGTAGTGCCTGGGCTTCACCAATTTTGATAGGAAGCCATATCCTATTCTATTCTATTGCTTCAATGTGCTTCAGATGGATCTATCAAAGTTGGTGAAGTGTAGACACTACTGAGAGAAAAATTTATTTACATGACTTTATATCTCGAATGAGCTGATGTGACTTCTTTCTGAAGGAGTTGATAAAAAAAAAACTCACTTTGCGGACTTGGAACGCAAAACATAGAGAGGCGAAGTAATAATTTAATAACGAATGTTTAGGAGGACCATGTTGCCTTCTGTTTGAAAATAACCATCCGATAGCATTTTGATCAAGGAGTTTGAGCCGTAAATATAGAGATTACTAGCTATATATTTGCCTGAAAGAAATTTCAATGAAAATCAATGTGTTAACAGTTTACAATCTTTGGTCACCATAATGAAGAAGGTAGTCATCAGACAACCTGCATGTTGCAGAGAATTTATGTTCGTTTCTTTAAAATGGGATTTTTGAATGTTTTTTCGTTTTTAATAAAGATAATGTATTAGCAGTTTTATTATCTCGTTTAGTTCTATTAAGTAGAAAGGAAAGCGAATTCATAGAAACAGTTCTATGAATCGATTTTGTGAAGTGGCCCTGGGTCCTGAAGCTAATTTACAATTGCCAGAAAAATGGTTAAGGAAAATTGAAGAAGCCACTCTGCAATATATGACGTGCAAAATGGATGTTCCAAGAATAATAGTTTCCGATAATGTTCCATTTAACAGTAATGTTTTCAAAATGTTTGGACTTTTGTTTAATATAGATCTCAAATTGATTAGACGCCAAATGACAGAGAAATCAGTGATTATTGCAAAGAAGATGATGAAAAACATAAGCACAAAATCGGCGATCTTTGGTTCAACCTGTTAGGTATACAAGCTCTTCGATAGTCAGCCTTGAAGCGTCACCGAATGATTTATTAATGAGCAGGAAATAGAGAATAATTTTCAGCCTCCCAATATCCTGTAGCGGCATGGTGAAGAAAAAAACTTTTCTTGCCAGGAAAAACGCTGAGGTATCATAAGAGAAGTGCAATATGCAACAATATTAAATTGTTGAAAAGGATGAAATGGGATTGGTTGGTCAGGAAGACGCTACAGGAACTTGATGCGGTCAGAAAATGGAAGTATATTGGAAAGAAATTTAAAATAGATTTGATCACGTAAGTATGAACCATATTTAGAAATGGCAATCTGAGATGAAGGAAAAAGAAATTGAGACTATATTGAATTTATATCACATATGCTGGGAATGCATTAAAATGTCTAACCAGAAATTACCCTCGACGAAATTGTCAAATTTTATTGAGTTTCATTCAGTTTTACAATGTTATACTTCCGCTTATCCTGTGCAGGAAATCCTCAAGCTGCATTTTAGGAGGACCATCTCTATGGTCTGAGGCGCTTGGAATATATCCTAGCTTCAAAGATATAATTCACTGTTGCCTAAGAATGAAACTTTATATTTCTAGTGATTCTTTCCACCCCTTCAGGTAGCAAATTATAATGCTGCTTTGATCGAGGTTATTAAAAAAAAAAGAAAATGGCAGCCTCGCAAATGACAATACATCCTTTGCTGTGTCCAAGTGCTTGAAGTGCGGATGTGCCTAATTATCTGAATTCCTAATCAATAGCGTAATCATTGAGGAAACCGGCTGTGTTTTTGTTAAAAAAAAAGCCTGGAAGAAATTCGAACGTGTAAAGCTTGACTTCTAGAATCTAACATTTAATATTGCAACGTAAATGAATACCGATTCACTATACTGAATTTTTGTAAAAAGTTATTTAATTGTTCTAACTGTATAAAGCGCAAAATATCAATCAATGGAGTCGTCCATTATTGTACGCGCGCACACAGATACATACTGTAAAAATTTATACGTTAATGCAAAATTAAGCCTTGTGGTATCTACTCTCCAAAGATTGAATGTCGTGTGACAGGCTATTGTGATTGAAAATTGCGCTTCATTCACTAATTTAGTGTATAATAATAGTTCCATTATACAAAGATTGCAGAAAAAGAATATGATTAGACCATATTTTTGGAACTAACCTAATAATTTTAATGTAATGAATGGATGATGAATATTAAATAATGCTATTTCTATTTAGCACAAAGTTAAAATTTAATGTAAATAGTATTAAGAATAATAAAAATAAGTAAACAATCTAAAACAATGAATCAATAAATGTACGTGTTTTCTTTTTTTTTTTTTAAAAAAAAAAAACAATACGTAGAATTAAATGTTAGTTAAATGACAGTTCTGAAGTTTGTTGCTAATTTAGAGAAATGCTGATTCAACTACTGTTCCATTCTCTCCACCAAGTACACTTATCTTTTATTGGCAAAGCACCGAAAGTATCTCCCTCTTCTTCCCATTAGATAGATCGGACCCCGTAGTGTATCGATGGGGGTCGATCTCTCGTCATGTTGGGGAGTTTTAGATGTTGTATGTGTGAATGTGTTGTTGTGGATATGTACGTGTTAGTGTTGGTGAGCGATGAAGCGGTATGGAAATGAGTGTACTACTGCTACAACTGGCCTCTCACCTCTTTCTCCTGCCGATTCACTACAGTACGCTATAAAGGCACCCAGAGAGATAGGATGAAGTAGCGTGATGAGAGAGAGAACGAGGTGGTGGCGACAATGAAGTGAGGTGACTACCTCGTCCAACACACACTATATCCCTGGAGAGGTTGAATTGATTAGTACCTACTCTTTCCCATCCAATTTACACCCTCCTACAATAAATGTGAGTTATTCGGCGGGTTTTTATTTGTTGGTAAAATTGATTCGACTCAATGAGCTAGCCCGGGGAGTTATTTGAATTCCCAGTCGAGTGCTGGGTATTGCTATGAACTGGACATGGAATTAAAGTATTTTATATATTTTAATCATTTTATTTTATTCAATGGATCATAAGAAATTATTATTACATTTTTTTGCCATTTTTTAATGGATTCCTTAGAATCCCTTTATAAGTGATGTTTCTTTTGAATAGTGTATAAATTAGTATCACTTCCCAGAATTATCAATTTTCTGAAAATGTTTCCAATTTATGCAATTTCTTCGAAAGCAGTTTCATGCTCACCTCTCTTTAAAATCTATCTTCGCAAAAATTGATTTTATGGAGATCCTCTTCTATTGTGTCATTCTAAGAAATTCTATGTTACCATAGAAGAATGTATAAAATTTAAATATTAATCTATATTTGAAAATTGAAATTTAAATGTTTACATAATAGAAAGTCATGTGAGCTTTTCATGTCAGTTATTTTATTTAATAAAATTAGATAAGCCATCAAAAAATGTTTATTTTGTTTAAAACTATGTTCCCTAAATGGTATAAAATAAAAACTTTTATTATATTTGGTTGTAAATGTGCAAAGAGTTTTAGAGTGGGGGGGAAAACGCAACGGGTATGAAAATCACATATTCATTCACATTTATATGTTTACCTGGTACATAGAGTACGTACGTACATTCATTTGAACAAGCAATAAAAAAAGGAAAAAGTGGCCTTCCAATTTGCTTTGTTTGTTGGCACAATGCCAAATTGAATTACATTGTATTTGTTTTATTTGATTCGGTTATTTTTTTTTTTGTTATTTAAATTTTTTATATTCTTTTTATATTGTTTTTCTATCTAATATTTAATTTATAGTTTATATTGCTTTATTATTATTATTATTATTCGCAGAAGGGGAGGGCAAACCCTACGCTATCCAAAGCCTCCCAGGGCCCATATAGCTATTCCTAAAGAATAACAACCACTGGGACTAGAATGAAAATCCAGGCCCAGGTTTTAACCATCTAAGTTTCACCACAGACCGAACAAATCGGACCAAAACCTTAAAAGGACACAGCTTAAGATCCTCTACCGATATCCTACTCCGGCCAAAGTCCTAAACCTAATCTCCTCACAACCCAAACAATTCGTCATCAGATGCATGGGTGTTTCCTCCTCAGTCTCACAAACTCTACAAAAGGGGTCAGGCACGAGTCCCATTATATAGAGATGTCTCCTTAAACCACAATGCCCAGTGAGGAATCCAACCAGATGTCTGAGGGAGGTCCGTGAAAGACATCGGACCCCGCTACTCAAAGCTCCGTCTGGGCCCCCAATGAGCATTTTAGACTGCCGACAACCCACTGCACTCATCCATAAGGATGAGTGCTGTGAGGTCATCCACGTCTGAAAGCCCGACAAACATGTGCCAGAAGACACACCAACAGCAGGCTCTGGACCAATGAAAGGGAGAGAGGCACCTGTTTATATTGTTTACCTATGTTATTAATTTTGCCATTTTATCAGTTTTTTTTTTCTTTAATAATAAAATTATAATCAAAATCACTGTATAGTACAGGATTATTCAACCTCCTGAAACTTAGGAGACTCACATAGGCTAACATTTAAAATTCATTAACTTTAATAAAATATTATAATTAATAACTGAAAATTTACAATCCCCGCTTGATTGTATTGGGGCTTGAGAAATATTATTTCTGTTAATTAGTTTTTAATAAATTAATGTAACAATTATTATTTGTTTTATTAAATTAACGCCTCCTCTCTCTGTGGAAGGCGCAAAACCTGGCAATGAAAGCCTGTTTTTGATTTAAATTGGCAGTTTGGCAGTAGTCATTCTATCATTCGTCACGGGATGCTTTTAAAGGTCCCTATTATAGGTTTTTCTTCTGATACTAATGTTAAAGACTTTTGTTTTCGATCATTCATACAGAATCAGGTTACCTTCTAGGGGGAAGATTGGATAAGATTTGGTTCGTCTTGTGTGATATCTGGTAAATTACCTCCGTTGTTACACAGTCGGTCCAGAATGGATGTTAGGCCTTACATGTAGTCTACTTTTGAGACAGGAGATAACTTGGCAGTATCTCTTGGTGAATGTAGTACTGCTTTCCAGCCTGAGGTTTAGTATGATATTCTTTATTGTATTTTGGATGACTAGGTTCGTAATACTAACTTCAAAGATGTTGGTACCTGCTAGTACACTCCAGCTGCGTCAAAGGCTCTGAATTTGCGTCTCTTCAAATCTTGGTAGGTACTAGAATGTACCAAAGAGTGGAAGAGCATTCTTCATTGAAGGATATACTTCTAGTCTGAGTACCAGACATATTGGGAAGTTTTGGGAATGAGGGGGTTATTGGATTTGCCAAATTAAGCGCCACCTCTCCTTTTCATTGGTCCCAAGCTTGCTGTTGGTGTGCCTTCAGGCAATGTCTGTCAGGCGTCCAGTCATAAACATATACAGCTCCACAGTATTCATCCATTTTGATGTCAGTGGTTATCGGCGATCTAACATGCTCATTGGGGGCCCAAATAGGATATTAGTGAGATATTGGTTTAAGTAGACATCTAGGGCTCATGCCCAACCCCTTTTGCAGAGTTTATGAACAGAGGTGGAAAGACCCATTCATCTTATGATAAATTGCTTGCGTGTGAAGAAATTTGGTTCAGGTCCTTTAGTCGGAATAGGATGTCTATGGAAGAGCTTAGCCTATTTTACTTTCAGGTTATGCCCCTTTTTGTTCGGACTGCGGTGAATTTGGTTTTAGTCTGGTTTTTCAGGTCTAAATTTGTTGTTTATTTTTCTTTGTGCTAGCATGAAGTGGACCCGAGAAGTTAACGAATTTATCGTGCCAACGTACTGTCGAGTTACTAATCATGCAACGGACAGAATCGCTTATACAGAAAAATTGCTTTCTGCTTTCAATGAACATTACCCAGGAATCCCAGTAACGGCTCAGCTCTTTCGGATCAGCTGAGAGTAATTTTCCGGAACCGATTAATCCCGCAAAATCTGGTGGATGAGATAAGAATAGGTATGGAAAGAGAACTGAGAGGTGGCACAACTTCGCCAGCTGCTGATCTTCAGGTGCCCCTCGAAATGAGGATATGAAGGAAGGGAGTCGGACGATCCTAGAACGCAGGTTAGGGATGCAGTAGATCTAATTTATGAGGGACTGAGAGTACAAATAGAGTCGGCATTGCTGGAATATGCGGGATCTGACCCCACGAAGAGACCAACAATTCCCCTACAGAAAACATCTGTAAGACTAGCAAAAGTTGTCAGTGTCATGAACGAATCAATTCTTCCTCTAATGCTACGAGATGCAAATTCATTCGAAGAAATCCATGCTTTAATATACTGCGTAGCACTAGCTGCAGCTACATAGAACGGAGCAAAAATTCAGTCCACATATGAACAGGGGCAGGACAGTGATGTGCAGCTCACACACCACCCCAGTAAGAAAAAGAACCTCAATGGCTGCGGAGACTGAAGAGAAAAGTGATGACTTGCGCACCGATGTATCACGGTTGGAGGAGTATAAACGCGGGCATCAAGTAGTAGATTAGAAAGGCGTGTTAAAGATAATCTGGCCAAAAGTAGGATTTGCAGCCAACATAATAATAATAATAATAATAAAATAAATTTGACATTAAGGTAGATAACATTATACTTCCTCTCCATGGAAGGATCAAGATCTCAAATTCTTCTTTTAAGAATGTCCCATAAGTGTTTGATACAATTCATGTGGGATTCTTGCCAGCCAGACAATGCGTTCCATGCTTGAGATGTTTAGATAGTCAATGTCTGCCGAACTATGCGACACTTATCTTGCATAATTAAAGCCCTTGATGGCAGAATGTTGTCAAACGTTTAATAACTTTTCTCTAGGTAATACTGGGCTGGCAACACACCATCCGGGACATCGGATCTGCTAGAAAATGTCTCTCTAGAACATTAACGACCATCTAACAAGGATTCGACTTTGCTCTACACAACATTAATAACACCTTCCTTCATTTCTTGCTTTCTCTTTCCAACCTTGGGTCATTATATTGTTATCTGTGAATATAATCCTCTTCCAAGTCTCAATTTTCCAAGCCCAATGTCCTTTCGCGACTTGCAATCTGACTAAATAGTTCTATAATGAGACATGGGTCCAAAGCAAGTCTTTGGAATGTCAGGCCAGGTTCTTTACACCATTCCAACTGTTAATGGTAAAATGTGGATGTTTCGTATTTTTTTTTTTTTAACGTTGAAGGTCCGGGAATGTTGTTTTCTCCTTCAAAGTGCTTGAAAACGCAGCAAGTTGCTATAGTCAATGTTCTTGCACCAGTTGCTCTAGCCCGGCCTGGATTTTGCTTTTTTATAAAGCTCCCAATTTCTCGATGTTTTTTAAAAGCTTAGAAACTGTAATTTGATGCCTTTCAAATGTTGTTGCATATAACGAAGAGAATGATCTTCTTCGGTCAAAGTAAGCGCTCGGATTATTTCAGATGTATTATTCATAATTTCAAATCTCACTATCTTATTAAATTAAAAAAAAAGTGACCAGATAGCGTTTGTAATTCAGAACTACTGTAGGAATAATTTAAAAAACTGATAAGTGAAGAATAAAATTATTCAACATTTACTTAACTAAATTGCCCTTGAACCAAAAACTTTGCCCAGTTTCTCAATTAATATTACACCTCATTCCAAATAAATGTACCAACAGACAAGAACTCTTAATTAAAAGAAAATATAGACAATTTACTACTCCATAATAAAGAATGCTTTAAAATCCATAATATATAATGCTTTGATTTAGACAGTTATTAGTTTAGGGATTCGCTATTAGTGTGAGAATTTGGGACTCGATTCAGGCCAAAGACGGTGTTGAATTATGGTCCTGATGGCAGAAAGTTGCCAAACTTCTACTATCTTTTCTCTAAGTAATGCTGGGTTGGCAAAACACCATCCGGGATATCGGATCTGCTAGGAAATGCCACTTTAGAATATTAGCATCCCAGCATCATGAGAAAAGGTGGGAGCTACAGTTCTAAACAGCAGTGTGTTTACCATACACCCCCCTACACAAATCGCCGTCTGGCAAGCCTTGGACCTTCATTGCGGTGCGCCAAAATTTTTTAGTGTAGGAATATTCTAGAGGCATATTTCAAATTCAATAGAGATACCGTCCATATATGAGGCTTTTCCATTTTTGCATCTGTAGAGACCATTCAAATTCTTCAATAAGAAGGGCCATTTTTTTTCTCATATTTTTGCTGCTTTCAGCAAACAAAATTACCTTAAGTGACAGGTACTTGGAGAGATAGACAATTTTTTTTTTAATGCAATGTCTGTGCTTTTCCATGCAAAGAAAAAAATAGACATTGTATTAAAGAAATTCAAAAGGGAATATAAACTTATTTAGTTTCTGTGATAGATGCCAGAAGTATATTTTCAAATATATTTTATTTGAGAAAAATCTAACACTCGCTGCCAAAAAGAGGACATGCAGGTAAGAAGACTACAGTTACAGAAAGAGTTCAAAGGACCTGGTTGGCTTTGTCTTTCAGAGTTCATGAACTTGGTTAGCATTGTCTACCTCTTCTCACAGGGGAGGATTTGAACTATGAAGAGAAGACATTCTTTCAAGACAGTCTGTAGCAGACATCCAACTTAGAACACGTACCAGGTTCGCTTTCTTAAATTCAGTGCTAGTTGTAGAGTTTAGCTTCTATTCTAGATAAATAATTGATTTATAAACATAATAGTTGTGATATTATAAAAGTACTTAAATTCACTTAGAGAATAATATAATTATTTCATACCAGTAGTGATCTCTTACTTATTTCTAATACTTCTCTCTCTTTCCCAAACATACACACAAACCCTTTACTAAACCGCTAGTGCTACACAAGCTACTACTACTATAACATCATAACACATTAATAACATTTCATTTCTCATACTGCTGGTACAAGGAAGTATTGAAATCTTGTCAACAGTTTGATAGTGTGACCTTTCAAAGAAAATTGCCTGAGTCAGAAAACTGGTTTTTAAAGAACTGAATAAATACAATTAATTTTTCAGGAGTCCTTGATAATCGTAAGTTTAAGATTTCCTCTGAAGTACCATTTCAGTATCTAAATAATATACTGGTAAATTAGAAGAAGTACTAATATTCAAAATTTGAAGAAAATCAGTTAATCGTTAAGTGCGTCATTACAGAATCTGTTTTTTTATTTTTTTCAATTTTCGCAAAAAGTGCTAAAATGATTTTTGGAATGCTGGAAAGATGTCACTTTTATCTAAACACCTTAAAGAAAGAAAGAAAAAAAATTAATATCCTGAGTAATCTGTGACCGTTACATTTCGAATATTATTGGGAACGTTATTCATTCTATTTCTGGACTACAATGTAAATATTTCAAGTACAACCTACATCGATAGATAAATGAACACTTACCGGTTTATATTTATGTTTTTTTTTTGTTTTTTTTTTTATTTAATTTAAGGCGCTGCAACATCTATGGTCATTAGCGCCCGGAGTCTTCTCAGTGCACTGCCGGCCTCCGAACAGTGTTCTCTCGCTACAGACAACACTGTCCATCACAGAACAGTGAGCTGTAGAGGCTCCTAGGAAGAAAAAAATCTAAAGGGCAGCATTGGACTCGAACCTGGGACCTCCGCGTGGGAGTCCAACGCGCTAACCACTTAGCTAATCCTCCCTATATTTATGTTGCCGTTCAAGTTGAAAGAAAATTAATCAATTTAATTACCGTGTAAACTGCATAAGAGAAAACACGTGTAAATGTATCAAGATGTTTATATATATATATATTATATATATATATAGCGCTCTATATTTATATATATATGTGTATATATATATATTATATACCACAACAATTTATATATATATATAAATATGCAAAGCTTTATTCATTAGTCCACAAAATCTAAAATTACTCTAATTTTGTAATAACTTATCAGACATTCAATAACATTAATAGTAACCAACACCTGATAGGCACTTCTTGAAATCGCCAAAGAAACAACAATGTTGAATACCAAAATAAGTGAAGTATCAAACCAGCTGACGTCATTATAAAATGGAAATTCACATACAATCTTAAAAATGAATGATATCATAAATAAACCGTTTTTATTAGCAAACAACCTGGTGTTACTGACTTCTTTATGCGGCGTTAAAATTAAACGTCGCACAATTAGTGTATAATTCAAGGCACAGTTTAATTAATCCTCTACTCAGGCTATTTATCGAGAAAGTGGTTGTTTTTAAAAAGTCTATAGGAAAGAGACTGGGTTCAAGCTGGGAAACAAACCAGGTTCGAAGCCATTGGCCACATTATAACTACCTCCCCTTCAGCTATAGGATGTTATACTCCATTTCCTGTTTAGCCACAACTCTGTTTTAGGCATTTTTCCATTAATTTACTTTAATATAACGGAAAAGAAAAAGCTTAGCCAGTGGATCATGACAAATGACCTCTAGAGGAAATTACGAGAAAAAGTAAAGGAAGGCAGAAAGTGGTAAAAACATGCTGCAAGAGAAAGAAAAATTAGCAGTAAAGGAGCAAGTAAAAATTGAATATTCTTATTATTTATGAAATTGTTGTTTTCGTTGAGTAAAGAACATCTTACGACTGGATATAGTTGTATTATATTTGTGTACATTTGAGACTTCGTTGTGTATTTACTTTCTCTTACTCCTAGAAAGATGATGCATTGCGATTCGTAAAAAAAAGGTTTGAATGAATGGTCGGTCAGTATGCATATGTATGTGTGTACGTTTTTCTCTGATGTCTGTATGTGTGCTCTCAAAAAGTAAAAGATTGCGGGAAGTTCTAACTTGTTATTCCGTTCAGGTACTATCACCTTATCTGACATGAAGGTTTCGAGCTGAAATCTATCGACCAGAAGGTGCAAATTTATTGAATGTTTTTCACAGTTTTTCGCGATTTTCTAGAAAATGACTTCAACGATAAACTTTGTATACTTCTTCACTTGTGTACTAAAAAGAGAGAAGTATAGCCAAACCCTGCTATCCCAAGCTTCTATGAGCCCATATAGCTACCCTAAAGAAGAACAAGAGTCCAGACTCGGATTTTACCTACCTAAGATTTACCATAATTCGAACAAATCGGGCCGGAGTCCTAATGGTAAACTGTGTCCTTTACTCGCCCTGAGGAGGGTGTTTCCCCCTCTGTCTTACAAACTATATAAAAGCGGTGTAATGACATACCAATGTCAAGTGGCTCCAGCCGGCCGCTATCTTCACAAAAGATAACAAGAAGAAAGGATAATTTATAACTAGTGGCCCAGCCGGCCGCTGTCTTCAATACAAAGGCCGCGCCGAACAAAAAGCCTTTTCAATACAAGGGTCAATACATCAGTATCAAAGACAAGCACCGATATAACCCTTTTTAAACAAGGATCATTATTGAACAGAAGCCACCTGGCCGATTCAAGGCTACCAGTCTTTGAAAATCACCGATGGGCGGCCATCTGTCGCCAAAGCTGGCCACTGACCTAAATCACACTGGTCACCGACCTGGCCAAGGTCGCACACTACGAGAGATGTCTTAGTGTGAGTACTACTTATACACCTGACAGTGTGTGAGTAATACTAATATAAACTTCGCCACTGAAGGAGGGCATGAGTATAATCATTACATCAGTAATATCATTACAGCAGTTATACCTGAGTTCCGCGAGCGCGTCCCTATACAAGGTTAAACTTATAATTATTCTATCAAACATTTCATAGTTGTGCATATTAGTTTTATTTATTTTAATCATTTTAAATTAGTTGTTTATCTCTTTAAATTATTTATTTATTTCTATCAGCTCATATTAACTGTAGTTACCAATTCACACATTTAAATTATTGTAAAAATATAGTCTATTTTTGTAAATTCAGTGTTAAGCATTTCAAGTAATAACTATCCGAAATCTCTAAACTAACTTCCGGCTAATAAATCCCTCTTCAAGACATCTGACTTCATACCTCTGGAATCCGATAATTGATTCCACTTCAGCGGTAAAGCCCCATTACGTAGAGGCATCTACTTCAACCACAACGCACAAGAAGGAATCCAACCAGGTGCCTGAGAGAGGTCCGTGAAAGTCACAGCAATATCTCACTAATAGCTCTGTTCGTACCCCCATTGAGCACTTTACACTGCTGACAACTCACTGTGCTCATCCATAGTGGAGAATGCTGAGAAGCTTGATAGATATGTGCTTGAAAATATATCAACGCAGTCTCCGGGACCGATGAAAGGGATAGCAGTGCCTAATTTGGCAAACCTATCCACCACCTTCTCTTTCCCAAAAATTCCCATATAACCAGGTATCCAAGCTTCACTCTATGTGAGTTAATAAAACTTCCTCATCCAATTTGGCTCCTGACTTATAAATACCTTTTTATACACTTATAAAAACACTTTACTTTTACTTAACATGGTATTCAAATCGTCAGGCCTTAAAATTACAATGAGATTTTTACTCGGCAATGGCTAGAGGAGTTTTTAAAGAAAAAGAATTATTTGTTGCTCTATGTGATGGATGCAAGAAACTTGAAATAATATTAAATTTTAAATAAATCTAAATTATCAAAATATGTTGCAAAAGGACAGCCAGGTAATACCATTACAGTTACTCGTACGGTTCAAGAACAATTAAGGCATTGTACTGTATTACCCCTTCTTCTCACAGGGGAGGAATTGAAACAAAGAGAAGAGATATTTTAGGACAGACTCGTTCTAGCTACCAAAGTGAAAACATCAGTGCCAGTTTCACAATATATTTAAATAAGCTTATAATAATCAATTAACTTGTAGTTATTATTTGAAAGATTATATTTATTATATAAAACAGTGTGACTACTTTATTATTACTAGTCTTCATTCTCTTTTAAAATTACAAACATATAAGCCCTTTTCACTAAAACGCTCGTGCTACACACTACCACTACTACAAATACAACTCCACACCATTACATACATTGGTGCCAGCTGTTTGGGATATTTTCAACGAGAATCCACAAATTTACAAGTACGTAAAAATTTCAATTTCATAATTAAACAAATTATCCATCAGATAATTTGATTGTTTTTTTAAATTACTTTCTCAGCGGAAATATCTTCAATATTTCCCATTATTGAATTTTCTAGTGAATTTCATTTTTAAAGTTTTGTAATTGTACCACTTGTACCTCAATCCCTTTCGAATTTTGAATTTATGAGTGTACTTAATAGATCCCAAATTATAAAGATATTAAGCGATAATAACCTTTCTGTTGGAGGCAATTTACTCCAATTACGTAGACGTCTTGAAAAATATAATCTTTCCCCAAGCAAGTCGTTCACTGACAAAATGTATATTACTTACAATAATTTAAAATTTATTTTATTTGCAGAAACCAAGATCAACACCTAAACTATTTGATACTTCTGTTATGTAATGCAATGTTTAACAGCGATCTCCTTAATTAACACATTTTTTTTTCTGTTCCAGCAAGGACGATTCAATGCAGAAATTGAGAAATTCTTAAATAATTAACATTGATTTAGTATAAATTTTTCATTATGATATACCTGATAATATAATTATATACCTAATATTAATAATTTGTATATATTTTTTTTTTGCAGATTTAATGTCTAAAGCATAATGCCTATATAGTTTGATGTTTTGATGTTTATTTAGATATTCATATGTATCTAATTTTTTTCAGTTAGCTTTAGAAGAAAACTGCATTACCTTATTTTTTTATATATTTGACGATCTTTTGATTTATTAATCTAACATTTTCTAATATTTCATTGTTTTCTTAATGTATGTTCAAGGTACCTAGAAAGCACAGCATAGCTGAATAGCTCTTGGATTACGACGGCCCAAATATGCATGCATACCCCACAAAAATCAAACTTCTTCACAGCTACATCATTGCATGTGTATGCATGAATTGCATGTCTATGAATGTATGCATGGATTGCATGTCTAAGAATGTTGCATGAAAATAGCATGTTAGCCATGTATTTATATATATATAAATTAATTTTGTGTTTAAAAGAATTAGTTTCAGATCAAACATTCTACAAAAGGAAATGATACTAAACTTCGGATTCCTCATAATCCTATAATCCTCCTACAAACACACAAAACTAAACTAAATCAAACAAACATTTAAACTAATAATGAATCGATGAATTCGCTACGTATACTAATATTACCCCAACCACACACTGAGAACGATCACAATTATAACCTACGATCATAGTAAATAAGACTACACAAACTGAAAATTATATATATCTGTTTGCAAATGCAACAGTTGTCGATGTTCAACTAGGTTAACAATTTCTTTCCACAAGATGAACACCAACTAACTGCACGTATTTCCAAAGGGAAATAACAAAAATATACACAAATATGCCTGCACATGCAGCAATTAATAAATTAGACATACAAATATTACTTCAAGATGGACAAGAAAAGGACGCCAACTGGACTTTCCAAATGGAATACTCACAAACTGCACAAATTTCCAAAGGGAAATAAACTTACACGACATTTCCAAAAGGAAACAAAATAACACCACAAATTTCCAAAGGGAAATTGACTAACGACCCAACATTTCCAAATGGAAAGAGATCAACAACACAATATTTCCAAATGGAAATTGAAAACATACTTAATCACATAAAAACAAACAAATCTTTAACCAAAATCTTAACACCTTATCTTACTAATTAGCTCTCTTCTAAAAACCTTATTCAACACCTTTCCTTCATTTTTGTTTTGTTTTGTCTTATTGTATTTTTATCACCACTCTAATAAATAGATTTCGTGGTGCTATATATGTATTTTATTGAACTTGTTCATTTAAATTTACTGCTTACTTATTTATTACTATACATTTTTCTGTAATGTATATATAATTATTTTGATTTATTTAAAAATTTGTCGTTTATATAGAAACACATCAAGAAAAACATATGCATTTTCGTTTATATAGAGTCATATTAACAAAAACACATATATGCATATAGAGTCACTTCAAGAACTCAAAAAATTACATCCATCACCATCACACAGAAGCCTACATTGATCGCCTTGTCTACCCTTGCCAGTTACATCTTCATCAGCAACACTCTCACTCGCCAAGCAGTGTTCGCATATCAGCCTACCACCACAGCAACGCTCACCCACTCACGCAGCGTTCGCTCGAGTATAAGATATCCAAACCCACAGCAACGCTCACACCTTCAAGCAGCGTTTGCTCCAGAAGAAGATGACTGCAGCCTACAACACACAGCCACTTTGCAGAGGCTACACACACGCCTCTCACCTTACCAGAGGATAACCTTCAAGCCTCTACAACTCTAGATCACCTCCCAAATTTTTCGTGCCGAAAAATTTCTCCGGGAGGGGGGATAATGTGATGGATGCAAGAAACTTGAAATAATATTAAATTTTAAATAAATCTAAATTATCAAAATATGTTGCAAAAGGACAGCCAGGTAATACCATTACAGTTACTCGTACGGTTCAAGAACAATTAAGGCATTGTACTGTATTACCCCTTCTTCTCACAGGGGAGGAATTGAAACAAAGAGAAGAGATATTTTAGGACAGACTCGTTCTAGCTACCAAAGTGAAAACATCAGAGCCATATCAAATTTTAAGAATTATTCCAATTAATTTATAAGCATATTGTTGTTAACTTAATTTCTCTTAGAGAATATATCTTTTGAAAAACAGTGTGACTACTTTATTATTACTAGTCTTCATTCTCTTTTAAAATTACAAACATATAAGCCCTTTTCACTAAAACGCTCGTGCTACACACTACCACTACTACAAATACAACTCCACACCATTACATTACATCTACGTTTCGGGTACCATTGGTACCCTTCTTCAGGAGTTCTTTAGAGTAGGAGAGGATTCACTCACTTTACTTTTACTTTTATTTCAAAACATTTTTCCGTCAAAATGAATTTTTTGGGAATTTCTGGTGAAGCTATAGCATTAAGCTTAACTCTAAAGTACTACTTCAGTACAATGTATGGTTCTGCTCTCTCATTATATTAATATATTTAGAAACATTGCTAAAATTGTAAATTTGAAGAAATCCGGGTAATCAGATGTGCGATTTCATAGAATAGGTTTATAGGGTTTTGGAATTTTCTCGACGACTATACCGATTAACTTTATTTAAACTTTGAATAGTTTAAAACCGCACAGATCACTATCACTTTTATTTACAATATTTTTCTGAAAGAATGCTTTAGGTCGTTCTGAAGAATCTGAAAGTTAAAATGCAAATATGTTATTGGCCTCTGTACAATGTAATCATTCCCTACCTGCCTATATTGGTAGACTGGTTTCCCCTTATCCGTAAATTTATATGTTACGATCAATAAGCGAAATTTGAAATGTAAAGAAAATATTGATTTTATGTACTAATACTATATAAATAGGAGAGTTAGTTAAGAGAAGAGAGAGTTAGAGAAGAGAAAGTTAGATGAGTGTTTCACACCAGACTTTTGTTACTTTCTCTTACTCTTAGGAAGAGGAAGTATTGTAATCGTGTCAAATTTGCGTATCGAGTCGAGTTTTCACCGGAAATATCTGCGTACAATACCTGTATACAGGTCCCCTGAGTCCAAAAAAGTGGTTTTTAGCAAACGGTCTGTGTGTGTGTGTGTGTGTGTGTGTGTGTGTGTGTGTGTGTGTGTGTGAACAGCATAGCTCAAAAACGAAAAACCGTAGAAAACTGAAACTTAATATTCCGTTTAGATATCAACATGCGATCTGACTGTGCGTTATCTGTCAAAATTCCTAAACCGGAAGTACCACTTTACTAGTTGACTTTTTTACTTTTTTGCGTTTTTCTCAAAAATGGCTCCAAGGATTTTCTTTAAACTTGATACATCAACTACATATACAAGGAGCTACAACTTTTATTTGTAACATTTCTCTGGAAAAATTGATTTAAGGGCCCTTCTGGGAGAGGGGTGGGGTTAGGTTACTCTCTAAGGTGCTATTTCGGGTTATTACACAATTCGGTCATTTAAATAATGTTAATTAGAATTAAATATGTTGTTGAAATTCCGAGTTTGAGAAAAATCGGAAAGCCGGGAGTGCTTTTGTTTTAACACTTTACTAAATATGATTTTTTCACTTTTTCTCGATTTTCTCAAAAATGGCCCCGACGATTTTCTTGAGACTTTACATATAAACTAAACATTAAAGGTCTACAACTTTTATATAAAACATTTCTCTGGGAAAATTCATTTAAGGGCACTTTTAGGAGAGGGGTAGGGTTGCAGCTTCCTCTAAAGTGGTATCATACTTGATTAATTAGAAATAAATAGTTGGCCAAAATTCCGGGTGTGAAGAAAATCAGTAAACCGGAAGTGCGCTTTTACTGAATAGTTTTTTCAGTTTTCGACAAACTTCATTAAATTTGGTACACAAACTATAAAATTTGTCAATTATAATTTTGAGAACTGGAGTAAGAGAAAGTTGTGTGAGTGTTTCGCACCAGATTTTTTTAATATCGCTCGATATCTGATCATTTCACCAATCCGATTATTTTTGGAAATCTTATATGAATGAATTATCTTAATTAAGGTAATTAACTAGTTGAGAGAGACTAAACCTAGCAATCAGGTTTAACCCTTTTATCTGTTTTTACCAATGATATTCCATAAAAGTTGCAACATTCTTGTGTTACAACGTTTGTAATGCAACAAAATAAGTTTACCCAGAGTCAATTTGGTAATTCGGCCAATTTTTCGAATCCCAATCAATCTTGAACAAAAACTTTTCACATACTAATTTTGAGTCCTAATGCATATATGATTTTATTCTCATTATAATTACAAAATCTTTTCATTTTTGCAGCAAACTATATGATTGGATGAAGCTTTGATAAAATTATATCATAATTATTATAACAAATAATTTTTTGTCATTATCATGAGTATGTTATGGAATTAAAACAGGTGTTAATAAAAGTTATTTCTAAATACAATGAACGTAACATGTATGAGGTAAGATCCGAAATACTTGGTTACGAATGCAGTTCTCCTGGGTTGTTTCTGACCAACGTCTAGGTACGAGTATATACATAGGACAACGTGGTGGAACAGAGGTCTCGACTACCCTTCCTACTAAAACTAAACGGGGTTTAATCACCCTAGAGTATATTTTATCACGGTTAAATAGAACCGCAACAAGCGCACACATACCGCCCTTCCCCTCGCTGACCGGGCTTCCCAACCTGTGTGTTACTAGTATTACAAGACCAGTTTGTATCACGAACATGTTTGTTGCACTGTTCCAATTTATATATATGTTGTTATGTAATTTAATATTTATAATTTGTAATATGCAACTACTTACCGGAAATTATACTAATTTTATAGTGCATTGTTGTAAATTATAATAAACTGAATTTAAAATTTTGATTAAAAAATTAGGTTTTTCCTTTATTATTCCTACTTTTTAAATGGACTTTCACCACTATTGTATTCCATTCATATATTTTATTTCCATATCCGACATCAACATGGATTTTTAAATTGAAATAGTACAATTGAACTTCCTGGTTTTCTAAACTATAGGGTGCTGGAAGATCCCTTTCACTTCAATGTAGTTACACTGTAGCGCAGAAGACAGCGCAAATAACATTGAAGAAATCCAATAAAATTTGAAACTTAACACCATAAATTCCACTGAAATCTCTAAAATATGTGTTTTCGAAAAATGTTTCAAATAAAAGCGATATATTTACGTACTATAGCAGTTAGTAATCCATTCTTAAAGAGAAATGTTCCGGAGAAAATTCGGAAATACACAAAAACTTATTTTCTAAAGTCACACTTACGGTTAACTGATTTTCTGAAAATTTGATTAAACCATTAATAAATGTTAAATAGAAAGAGAAATGTTCCGGAGAAAATTCGGAAATACACAAAAACTTATTCTGTAAAGCCGCACTTCCGGTTAACTGATTTTCTTCAAATCGATTAAACCATTAATAAATGTTAAAGAGAAAGAGAAATGTTCCGGAGAAAATGTCAATACACAAAAACCCTTATTCTCTAAAGTCACGCACTTCCGGTAAACTGATTTTCTTCAATTTGGTTAAACCATTAATAAATGTTAAAGAGAAAGCGAAAGTTCCGGAGAAAATTCGGAAATACACAAAAACTTATTCTCTAAAGTCGCACTTCCGGTAAACTGATTTTCTTCAAATTTGGTTAAACCATTATAGATGGTAAAAATCATACAAAACATTGTACTGAAGTTATATTTTAGCGGAAAACTTAATGCTATTATTTTTAACAGTATAAGAATATTCCAGTGCCCCTCCCCCAAATTTCCTGTAAAATGTTGCAGATAAAAATAATAGTCAATAGTACGACTATTGTGTATAAATATAGTACACAAAGTTTAAAGAAAATAGTTGGAGCAGTTATTCGGAAAATCGTGAAAAATTGAAGAAAAAAAAAATAAACATCATTCAATAAAATCGCCCTTTCGATTGATGGAATTTACTTGAACCCTTCATATCAGATGCGATGGTAGTAATCAAAACCGAATACTACGTTCAAGCTTACTGCGGGTTTTTGCATTTTGTTCACACTTTAATATTAATCATTAATATTAACACTTCATAGTATGGCGACATTGCCTCCTCTATTTTTCTTTTAAAATGAACGCTTCTTTGCATACCGGGGTCAATATAGATTACCTTATCGATCAACGCTCGATGAAGCTGTACATTTCTTTGTAATCGGATAAGTTAATTTCCGATTTATGATCCTCGTCATTCTTCTTGCTGAATATCTTCTATCTCATTCTGGGCGAGAATTTCTGCTAAACCATTTTCATTTAAATCTTCATTGTGAGAATTCAATAGCTCTTCTATATCGTCGTTTTTCAAGTCTATGAAATCATCACCACCTATTTTTGATGAGCAATTTCAACAATTTCCTCAAATAGGATAGGAACTGTTGAAACTGAGGGACTTTTTTATTATATCGGGCCAGCGGAACTAACAGCGAGTTAGGAACTGACTAAAAATTAATATGTTTAAACTTTTAACTATGATTACTCTACACGTGCATAATATCTTTTTTTTTTCTTTTTTTTTCTGCGCATCGACAGCTAAGGTCATTAGCGCCTTCCGAATAATTTTCTCTTCTCGATCCGTTTACTGCTCAATCATGATGGCACATGTTCTACTGGTTTACCTTTATGGCATCCAACACAATACTTTCACCAGCAAGGTATGGTGGAGCCTAAGGATATCGAACATGGTTCCGCACATCTCCTCTTACACCATCAAACCAGTTGACGAGGGGGAGTGCGGATACCTAAACAGTGCCATCCTTTGTAAAAAACAATACATAGCGGGGCAAGTGCTCTTCTGAAGATTGCCCTTCAAAATAATCTTATATAATAATTGTTCACATATTGTTTGTATATTTTCATAGGTTTTATATAACTAGGAAAATTTAAATCAATATCTACTGGACTCAACTCATTACTTTACATTATCTTCCTTGTTTGGTGGCTATTTGCATTGAGGAGAAGTATTTCTATAAATATTTCTTCCCCTGGAATTTTCCTAGATCTAATCGGGGCGTAGTACTTTTATAAATATTCCTACACCCCTTAAAAAATAGCTAGAAATCTAAAACATATATACACTATTTACACTCACTCATGCTATCATTTACTCCAATAAAACGTGCAAACTAATAAATACATTCATACAAATAAATACATTTATACTAATAAATACATTCTTACTAATAAATACATTTATACTAATAAATACATTCTTACTAATAAATACATTCATACTAATAAATACATTCAAATCTTACAATCACACGGAAGGGAGAGTACTCGATATTCCTCTCCCCTTTTACTAGAACTAATCTAACCTAATCCTAAATTTTATAATAAAAATTCATTCTCTTTAGGAAAGCAAATAGCCTTTTTTTATGGGAAGACCCTTCTTCTAAAATTGCGCGCAAATCATGTGGCAGGCCTGCTTGTTCTCTATATTGTCGCAGTGCCTGACACCCTTCTAATATATGTGCTACCGTTAACCTTTCTCTACACCATGAACACCTTGGCGTTCTGGCTCCTATAAGGAGGTGACCGTGAGTCAAGCGTGTATGCCCAATGCTTAGCCTCGTGATTATTACCGATTCATGCCGCGGGAAACTCTCAGCTGGCGTTTTTCGCACACATGGTTTAATGCCCTTCAGTTTTTCATTTAGGGCGTCCCACTGTTGCTGCCATTTTTCAGTTGCTGCCTTTTTCTTTTATGAGGATTTGTACATCCGTGGGACGTACAGGAATGACGTTGTTTATTTGCCTACAGGCTGCAGTCTTTGCCGCTTGATCTGCTTTTTCGTTGCCGGACACGCCAATGTGGCCCGGCACCCATACAAATATCACTTCCTGCCCACATGTGCTTAGTTGGTGCAAAGTTTCATTAATATTAACTATCATTGGATCAGCCGAGAATTTGTCCTGGAGAGCCGTCAATGTACTCAGAGAGTCAGATAGCACAAGTACTTTATTGTAGCTATTGGCTAGGGTGAGTTTCAGCGCCTGACATATTGCGTACATTTCTGCCGTATAAACAGTAGCGTAAAGCGGAAGTGTCCATGTAAGGGTAACTTCACCTGTATACACAGCGCATCCTACACCGTTTTCTATCTTTGACCTGTCTGTAAAGACAGGCCGGTAATCGTGATAGAAATTTAAAATTTCGAGTAATTTTTGGCGATAGAAAACGGGAGGTGTCTCATGTTTTTTATATAATGACAGATCCACGCGAACGCAAGCGGAAGGAAATAGCCATGGAGGAGAGGTATTAAACCTCCACCTCTCTACTGGAAAAAATTCCAGTCCCTCCGCTTCCATAAGACATTTGGCTCTTAATCCAAGAGCTAGCGTCCGCGTGCTTCGCTGTAGAGATTCTTCAATAAAATGGCTCTCAAATATGGTTTGGAACAATGGATTCATTGATTTCCCCCATATTCCGGCAGCATAGCATAACGTCAGCTGTTCTCGTCTTAGCTGTGGTGGCATCAATCCTGATTCTACGTAGAGGCTTTGCAAAGGGCTGGTACGGAAGGCGCCTGTTATTAATCTTAATCCTTCATTATAAACTTTATCAAGTGATTTCAGGCGTGATTTGCGCGCTGAGCTATATATAGGAGCACCATATTCCAAATTAGAACTTGTAATGCATATGAATATGCGTCTTAAAATTTCGCGCTCTGTTCCCCATCTATAGCTCGACAAAAATGTCAGTATATCTAGGGTCTTCTTTGCTTTAAGACAAGTTGAGTCAAGATGTTCCTGCCATGTCAAACTTAAATCAAATATGAGGCCCAGAAACCGTGTGCTTTCTTTATATTCTATAGGTATACTGTCCAGATACAACGTTGGTGGGTTATGTTCAGATCTTAGTCTACAAAAATGCATGCACACTGTTTTGGTTCTAGAAAATTTGAACCTGTTTCTGGTAGCCTCAGCAGCCACACGATTTATTGCCTGCTGTAAGATTTCCCCAACCTCACCTATGTTATCGCCAGATAAATATATGGCGAGGTCGTCTACATATAAAGATACTTGTATTGGGTCTTCTACAGCTTCTGCTAGGCAGTTTACCGCCACTAAGAATAGTGTTACACTTAATACCGACCCTTGGGGAATGCCATTTTCTAATATTTTTGGGGCGGATAAAACCGACCCCAGACGAACACTGAATCTACGCAGTTCCAAAAAGCTACGTATGAATTTAGGCAGATTTCCCCTTAGTCCCCATTCATGACATTTCCGCAGTATTGCATGCCGCCAAGTAGTGTCATAGGCCTTCTCGAGATCGAAGAACACGGCCAGCACGTGCTTTCTTCTCAAGAAGGCGTTTTGGATATATATCTTTAGGCGGCTCATTTGATCCAATGTAGATCTATATTTGCGGGAATCCTGCCTGATGCTGACTGCAAAGCCCTCTGGTTTCTGAAACATGTACCAATCTGTAATTAATCATTGCTCCGAGGACTTTACTCAAGCAGGTGGTCAGCGAAAGGGTCTATAACTAGAGGGGTCACTGGGATTTTTCCCCTCTTTAGGGATCGGTATTATGATAGATTCCCGCCAACTGTCAGGGTACTGCCCGGTCTCCCATATGCGATTATACAGCCGTAGAAGCTGCTCCTTGACCGGAATAGTCAAATTTTTCAACATGGCGTATGGGATCCCATCCAGTCCTGGTGACGTATCCCTGGTTTTTCTAAGAGCATTTTCTAATTCATGTATTGTTAGCGGGAGATTATAATTTTCTAGAGTGACGGAATCAAAGTTGAGTGGCTGCAGCTCCACGTCAGCTTTTCGCCTAAGAAATTCGGCCGAGTAGGCCTGGGAATCTGATATTTGGGCAAAGTGCCCAGCAAAATACTCAGCCACATCTTTCGGCTCAGTGACGACGATACTTCCTTGTAGGAGGGTAGGCACCGACGGTATTTTGCGAGTATCAGAAAGACTTTTCACTTTGTTCCAAACCTCTTTTAGCGTAGATGACGTGACACATAAGAGGCTAGAGTTTCTCTTTTTGTGTTTTTAATAATTCGCCGTTCTCTGGCTCTTAGTCTTTTAAAATTGCTTAAATTTTCTACCGTCGGGTGTCTCTTGAATCTATTGAAGGCCCGTTTCTTCGCGGCATTGGCGGTCCTACATTCCGCGGTCCACCAAGGAACAGGAGGTCGTTTGACTCTCCCACCGATCCTCGGCACCGAACCATCGGCCGCAAGCACCAATGCCTCAGTAAAGCTCTTCGTATCGGTGGTGACATCCCCAGTAAAAACTGGTGTCAACACGTTGGCGGAATAAGCGGGCCGGAATAAGCGGGCCAATTTGCCCTCCTAATGTCGTATCTCTCGGGAGTGACAAAGTCAGACCTGGAGATGGAGCTGTTTACTTTAATTGGGAAGTGGTCACTTTGGAAGAGTTCTTCTAATGTTGTCCATTCTAGCATAATATCTTATTATGTCACATGTTGTGTTCTTTATCCGGCGGGCTTTGTTCTATGAAGTAAACCACTAAAAAAATAGTAACTATATGTATTGTATGTAATAAAATAAAATTGTTTACATAAAAAAAAAAAATTTGTTTGCGTTTATTATGTGTTAAAATGAGTCAAAACTAGCAGGTATAAACAGTTGAGTCAAAAACAGATTAAGAAAAATAATGTATGTAAAAACCATTACAAGTTTTTTTGAACCATAAATTTTGGGATTTCCTTTATGCTCCGTAAACACGCGAATGTAGAAAACAGATGATACATTTATCAATTCGCGAGTAACCGAAACTCGCGATTAGTGTATTTTAATTAGCTCTACTTTTAATGATTTTGTGAAAAAAAAAAAGAAGCTAAAATAATGGAATTATTCCTTTAATTGCGTCATATAGAATCTATTACACTTTCTAATACAGCTTTTTATTTCAATTCGACATGTAATGTGAATAAAAAGCTGCTGTAATGTGAATAAAAGTAGTTAATCTATTTATCTATACTTTCATTCATCAGTTTATCGCTAAAACGTTCAGTTGCATCCAAATCCTAGAAAAAATACTTCTTTTTTTTACAGAGGATATTGCACTGCGACCTAAAAGGTCTATTGTGGCCCTCGGAGCCTTCTCAGTCCACTGCCCATCACCAAGCAGTGAGCTGTTGAGGCTCCTAGGAAGAGAAAATCTAAGGGCAGCACTGCCGGACTCGAACCCGGGTCCTCCCTGGCAAAGTTAGTCCAGCGCGCTACCCCTCACCTAATCCCTTCCTTTAGAAAAAATATGTACTTTCATATCATAATAATTTTGTCAAAGAAGCATTGAATAGAGAAAAGAAGTGTTTCTCAATTTTTTGAAGCATATATTCACGATCATTGAAGATAAATCAATGCTATTTGGTGTCTTTGGCTACAAAATTTATTCCTTTACAATGTATATTCAGATGAATTAAAAAATTTATAAATACATACATAGGAGTTTGCATATAAATATGAAAATTTGGGTAAAAAATGAATCCATTTCAAAATGGCTAATATTATTTAGACTTATAACTCTATCTAAGAAGGCATTTGTTTACATAAGATAAGACTTCTTTTTCTCTCTTTTATTTATTTCTGTTTTACTTTCTCTTACTTTAGTAAGAGGAAGTATTGTAATCGTGTCGAATTTTCGATATCGAGCTTTCACCTGAAATATCCATTTTGAGGTCCACTGAGTCCAAAAAAGTGGTTTTTTAAACAAATGGTCTGTGTGTGTGTGTGTTTATGTGAACAGATAGCTCAAAAACGAAAAACCTTAGAAAGTTGAATCTTGATATTCCGGTTAAGTATTACCATGGGATCTGACAGTACGTTATCTGACAAAATTCCTCAACCGGAAGTACCACTTTACTAGTTACTTTTGTTACTTTTTTGTGTTTTTTCCAAAAAATGGCTCAGACGATTTTCTTCAAACTTCTCATATCAACCACACATACAAAGATCTACAACTTTTATTTAAAACTTTTCTCTGGAAAAATTTATTTAAGGGCACATTTAGGGGAGGGATGGGGTTTTTCCCTAAAGTGCTATCACAGTTAATTATACAATTCTACCATCCAAACAAAATTAATTAGAAACAAATAGAGGGCAAAAATTCCGAGTTTCAAGAAAATTAATAAACCGGAAGCGCGCTTTTAATGAACAGTTTTATCAGTTTTCAACGAATTTCATTAAATTTGTTGCACAAACTATAGAATTTGTCAATTATAATTTTGAGAACTGGAGTAAGAGAAAGTTGTGTGAGTGTTTCACACCAGATTCTAACAATTGTCATAGAATAAATAAATAAATGAATATTATAAATATAAATCTGGACCTTGGCGGGGAGCGGGACTTCTAAGGCCTCGTAACGTTTATTCAAATAACTAAAAAAAATAAAAAAATAAACACGATTAAGAGAAATAATTAAGGACTAGTTATTAAATCATTCTAACTTAATGATTAAAGGTAACTATTTTTTTAAAATATAAGGGGCATCAACATCGATGGTCATTGGCGCCCAGAGCCTTCTCTGTACACTTCTTGCATCCGAGAACGAATGTCTTCTCGTTATAGACAACATTGTCCGTCACCAGACAGTGAGCTGAAGGGGCTCCTAGGAAGAGAAAATCTAAGTGTAGCACAGATGGTGAAAATAAAAAATAATTCCGTGAAGTTTTTTTTGCTGTTTAACGCTAATACCTACAGATGACTTGTAAATTGCGAGAATTATAATAAAACCTTACTATTTATCAAGAATAGGAAATATAAGATTTCCACCAATAGCTTCAGCTCAAAATGGAAATATTGATACGACTTTTCCTTATTGCAATTAATTCAATTAACGTATTTTTTTAAAAATTGCAATGTTTTACGATGTTT